>WHYT01013090.1:89987-107344 GCA_009806455.1 Tetrax tetrax
CACACACTAAACATCCTACATCTTCACCCAGTGGTGGGCTGTGGGGAGCAGGATTTGCCCTCTTTGTAGGGTGGAGTGCCACAGGGAGGGGGCCCTGGCCAGCCCAGGGGCTCAGCAGCGCTGTGGCATGACAGAGAAATTTGGCAAATGTCAGTGGCCAGGGAGCTCCAGTCAAAATGGTTCCAGTGCTGACCATGTCTGAATGGTCCCCAGACATTGGTTTCAAGATCCAAGCAAGGCTCTCTTTAATCTTGCTGCAGGGAATGGCTGTAAACATTTCTGTAGCTGTTCAGGCTCAAGTGAAGCTGGTTAAGGCAATGTGAAATTTGAGGTCAAAAGGTGAAATGCTGCTAAATTTAAGATTCAAGTTTATGCACATGAGTAAATGGTTACTTGGATCGTTTCCATTTCAGACACACTAAGTAAGGTATGGTTCTTCCAGCATCCATTTTCCCCTGCAGCTGGGTATTGTAGTTATTTCAGAGGGGTTTTGAACTGAAAGCTCCTCCCCAAACATATTTTCCCAAGTATGCAAGTGGAATTGCTCTTGTGCATCCAGGCTTGTATCTGTAAATGTTTGGATGTGGCTCTGTAGGTTCACTTCATCATCCCTTATACAGGATTAAACAGTGTATTCTCCCGCCAGGTTTTTCTCCTACTGCTTGTCCTCAAACAGTGGAAAAACGTGAGCATTAGAGATGCTTGGGGTAAGAATCCATTCACAGAGGTACAAATGTGCTCTCAGTGGGAGAGGGTGAGGTTTTGGTGCTGTGGGGTGTCTTGTTTGGTTTTAGTTTGGTGTGGGGTTTTTTTTTTTTGTGTGTGTTTGTGTGTCAGAGCTTGAAGGGACAAATCTAAAGTACCAGCAGAAAAGTAGGGAACCTTTTTCCACATGGGTACTGTACTCTTTCCCCAGCAGCATGGTTTTGGGATGGCGATGCTGTTAGCCCTTTCTGAAGGGTTTGCAAAACAGACCATCTGTCTTCTAAACAGCTCTTGACGCTCTTGGATAATACTTGCAGGTTGTCTATATGGCTCCCAGCCATGTTTAAATCATATGGTCACGCTGGGATAACTCTTCCATTTCTGTTTCCAAGCCTGCGTGTGGTTTGTTTGTTGCTGTGTAAATGCAGTCATGGGATAGAGACATCTGAATTTTTAGCAAAAGGTGAGGTTATCTGTTGCAGAGACCTACTGCAGAGGAGGCACTTATGAAGAGGGCTCAATAAATGCAGGAGTCTGAGACTGGTGCCTCCTTCCCGGCTCCATCGTAGTTGTTGCTTCCCTGTTAATTCTCTGCAGTTGCTACAGGTGATGCCAGGCGCAAGCTCAACAGAAGATCTTCCTGCCCTCTCTGGGAATCTGGTAGGCAGCATCTTGGGGAAGAATTGATGGGAAACAGCATTGGAATTCAAGCATTGGCTCTGGGTCTTTTCCAGGAGTGTTAACTTTCCAAGTATGTCCTTCTCTGAGAAGATATCTTATATTAGTTTTCTCTTTTTAAATTGATGACATCTTTCACTTGCTGCTCATCACCTTCTTTTACTATTTCTTAGCACCATTTGATTACATGGTGCTGATTTAATATCTCTCTTTAAAACTAAATTAATATTAAAAATAAGCATTGATACTTCTGAGAGAGTATCTTGTCCCTTTCAGTAGGCTTTGGCAGATAAAAGTACTTTCAGAAATTTGCATTATTTCTTAACATAGTCGCCTTAAAAACTGCTGGTGGTAAGTTATATACTGCTTAATATACAGGAACTTTTCAAGTGAGATTCAGTGAAATAACTTCTCAGGCTCATCTTAATTTACATGTGCTGCTTTCATACAATTCTGTCCCGAAAGAGAAAATTTGATTCCTGTGCTTTGTTCTTTCATTTGCCATCTTCATTATTTTTCTTATTTAATCTTTCCCATTTGCCTGTGACTAATAAGACTTTAACTTGCTTACTTAGTTATTACTAACAAACTGGGATCTAAAGTCTGTCTGACTTTCAGTAGTTCCAGAAGCAGAATTGGATCCAGGTTTCATCCTAGATGGACAACAAGCTTTTGCCAGGCACTAATATCTGATACTGAATTATAGCGGTTGGACTTACTAAACATAGGCGAAAAAAAATCAACAGCTGTATGGACCTGATGCAAAGGGCTTGGTTCCTTCAACTGCTACCTTAGGCTAATGTCAAGAACAGATTGGAGTTATTAGATGTTGAGTTTGTTGCTCTCCCCAAAAACATCCTCAGGGAGAGTTTATTTACCTCAAACACCTGAAAAAAAAAAAAAAAATCAACCAGGTTGCCAAATACAGCTTTTTCTGACTGAAACAGACATGCCAAGGTGATACATGCTCCAGATGAGCTGGAGCTGGGTGGGAATACGCGTAACAGCCAAGCTGCGGAACCGGCAAACACAGGGATGTTGCCTCCTTGCAGAGATTTTGGCTGACCAAAAGCTGGGCAGGAGCTGGTCTGCAGCCAGAAGTCATACGAGAAGCTTGCTTCTCCCCTCTCAGATTTCTTCTCAAGCCTTTTAGCAAAAATGGAACTGGAAGGAAACATCCTAGAATTCATATAGTGGCATAGCTACACATCATGTATATAGTATGTTTGGTACAAATACAGGCATAATTATTTTTTTCTGGAGAATAAATATAAGTTGTGCATGTGATGGGAGCATGTAGGTGCTGTGTTATATGGGCAGCTAACAGGCTGTGTCCCGAAAAGCTGAAAGTCTTCTTTGGCATTAGGAGTCTCACTTAGACCAGATGTTAATGGTAACTGAGCTGCAATACCATGATGGGAATTGCCCAGTAGGAAACAACTAAGCTTTTAAAATGTCAAAACTTACACCTTGATTTACTGTATTGCATAAAAGTAAGCATGAGTTGTATTTGAGACATCCTCTTTTTTGTTAGTGCTCTGCAAAGAAAAGTTCTCACTGTTCCTATAGCACGTGTATTTCAGCTCTGTGTGCTTTCCCAGCGCTGACTTTTTCTACTGGCATCACAGTTGATAGGTGCACAGAACAGTTTATCTTGGAAGTGACCTGGTGATCACTTGATGCAGGGCTGACTTGGTTCTTCAAGGACTTGTCCAGTCGAGCCTATGCTGGCATGTAGCAGTCTGGCTCTTCGCAATCATTGCTTGAAGGTTTAAGTTAAAGTTTACTTGGGAAGCAAATATTGAAGATATTACACAAAACCTGCATGCACAAATACGTACTCTTTCATACTTGTGTATATGTAATATATTACACTCAGGTGTGTGGAGCAGGGAACTGTTGTGACCGCACTTGTGGAAATATTTGAACTTGGCTTACTTTGCATAAACCCTTAAATCCACAGTGCAGGGTGACACGTACAGTGCAGCAGTCCTTTTTCAGAACAAATGCTTGAGAGGGCTTTTGGTGTTTCCATTTCAACCCTCTCAAGCAGGGGGCCCTAGCTTGGCCTTAAAATACTTCTCTAAAATATTTTTTCAGAAAAACCTTCCTTTGAAAAAACTGCATGTTAAAAGGGATGAAACCAGTTGCCTTCCCTCTTCACCCCAATAATTCAGTGGAGGGGAGAGAGACTCCCGTCCACCTCCTGTGTTCGTTCTTGGTGGTTGGGTGGCCGTCAGCAGGGCAGACCCAGGCACCGCTGGAGCGCAAACCCAGTGCTTGAGATCTGTTAGGTGTGGGTAACTTCCTTGCTGAAGCGTTGTAGAGAGGCTGGAAAGCTGTTTGGAAATGTAGCCATGAGGAGCATGTTAAAAACCCAGTACTAATCCAAATCATATGCTTAAGACTTCATTTAGCTATTTAGAGAACAGGAGCCATGTCCCATATGTGCCTGAAATGCTTGATTTCTCCCCCTGATCCCGCTTCCCTGTTTTATTTATCCCTGCTCCCGAGATGCTTTCTGCTGTGTTATGGTCCAGTTGATTTAACAATCCATAGTTCCTGAAGCTTTTGCATTGCTTGTATTTAAATCCCACCCCAAGAAGCTCGTGGGTGTACATTCTTGTACCTGATACCGTTGAGCCGCCAGTTGAGAAGTGGAAAGTGTCCAAATGACCCTTGTGTCTGATCCAGCCTTTCACACCAAGGACCAAAGGCAATTGCTAGATATTTTAGGACCAGGACAGGGTGTTAGCCTGGTGTGTCCTTCCCTCCAACACAAACCAACTTCACAAGGACCGTACTGATGGAGAATGTCCTGTGGACAACCCTCCTGCACGTAGGCCCTCATGGCAAGAGGCAAGGACTGAAGGCTCTGCCCGTTGCTCTGGTCACGAAGAGCCCCAAGCCTTGCTTGCATCTGGCGCCTGACCAGGACATGGCTGAGCTCCCCTCCTTCCCTGGCGTGGTTGTGTTCAGCTGGAGACAGGGACATGACAAGACTAAGTGGCTTGAGAGGAAAAAAAAGTCACTAAACAGACAAGATGATAGATAGAGAACAATGCTAAATAATGGATGTAGTTTATTAATAAATTCAGACTTGAGACAGGCACCACATGCAAACTGAACATCAGTACACACAGACACTATTTTCATGTTCATGGCAACTGAAATTCTGGAATTTTGAATTTTAAAACAAAAAGATACCCGTTTTATGTAGCCTGATGTATTTCAAGGTCCCTAGTTTTCTGTAGTTCAGCAGTAGCAATAACAAAGTATTCAGTCACTACAAAAAGCAGATCTTCTGATAACAAACAACGGCGTAGCTCTAACACGCTTTAGCAAACGCGGGGTAAGCGCGGCAGGCTGCCTTACGAAGCTGCTGCTCTGCTATGGCATAAAGCTTCTCAGAGCAGTTGCAAAGGCAGGAGTCTCACACCTGCAATTGCATCTGCGTAGCAACAAGTGATGCACCTAGCCACAACAGTTACCTTAAAAATTTCATTTTACACCCTTTTTCAGGAAGGCATTGGGCCTGAGAACTAGGGTGGCCCGACGGAACGTACCGTGGCAGTTTCTGCCGCTCAGCTGACGGGCAGTAACTCAGTCCCTTTGGATCACGAGACAGAATCTGCAGGCCAATGTGGATTATTTTAACAAATCTCCCACTAAAATGTAACATGAAGAGTGAAAAATGTGATAGCTCAGGAGATTTTTGCAAATAGTTGACTAGATGGGGCGGAGAGGGAAAAGAGAGTCATTCCAGCTTTCCTTGAATTATTGAAGCTATCAAAACAATATACCGAATCCTGTGCACATGACAGTAGGGGAAAAAAAAAAAAATGACAGGATGTTTGTCAACTCTCAACTGCCTGAGCTGGATGGGTGTTTTAGGGGGAGACCCATGGGTCAGATAAACAGTCCCAGCGTGCAAGGCCTGAAGGGAGAGAATGGAGGCTACAACATAGCAAGTGTGTGGGTATCGAGCAGCAGTACGACACAACTTGTAAACCCTGCTGCTCAGACGTCCACGTCCCGTATGGAAGGTTCACAGGCAGACAGCTGGTGCCACATTTAGCATCCCACGCTGCACCGAGATAGGCGCAACGCAACCACAGTGAGTGCAGGTAAGGCACAGTTATGGTTTTCCAAATTTCTCCAGGCAAGACAGAGGGAAAACCACATTTATTTTTCTTGAAAGAACGCTACTAGGAAAACTGTGGCTGGAAACCATGCTTATTTTCTTCTGGAAGTCTTTCTAGGCTAGATAGCTCAGTGTGCGCAGGATTAAATTACAACACAGTTATGTGTAAGAATAACGTGGTTGTATTTTGGGGCACAATTTAATAGAAAAATATCAGAAATCTCTCTCCCCAGCAGCTGTGAGAGCCACCCTTGAATCTTGCTTTCTACTGATCATATTTGTCCTGCTCCAGTGTAACTAAAGCGTCCTCAGTCTAGGCTGTTATGAGCTCTATTGTCTAATCAGGCTAAAATATCAAATAGCTCTATTTTTTTTTACGTTTATCTTCACAGCAATCCCCACAGTGCAGGGGGGACTATGCTATGAATAGAACAGTTCTGAAATACAGTCAACAGACATTTCCGTGCTACTCCAGGGAAGGCACAGATAATTATTTTAATTGTCCCCAGTTTGCTCTGCTGTCCATAATTATAGTTTTGGGTTTATAAATAACAAAGCATGATTTTAAAAACCAAAACAAACCCCTCAGTTACAACACAGTCCCTGAGATAATTAAGTCTCCAAATGTGGCTGTGTAGAAGGGAACCAAAATTACACTGCACAAGCCCATAACGTACAGATGTGCGTAAGCGGAGCAAAGCGACAGGATGGAAAACGTCATCAGGAAAATCAACGCTCTCATCATTATTTCACTGCTTTTTACCTAAAAAAAACAATAGCTTATTGTCTTGATTCAACCTATTGTTCTGTTATATATATATTTTTTTTTTTTTTTGTTATTGAAGGAACCAACAGTCAGTCAGTGAGAGTTTCCTGAGGAGCAGCAGCTTGGAAAACTAAATGCAGTATCCTGTGCCTAAGGCTTGTTTTGCTGCAGATTTAGGAAAAACTGGACAAGGTAAGTTACTGAGGTAAATTAAAGCACACAGTTTAGGATTTAACTTGTTTGAATACCCCCTTCAAATAGAAAACACACTCCAGTTTTACAAGCGTGGTGGTTAAAACCTGCAAAATTAAGCAGAACAAAGCTCTGCTCTGTCGCATCCTTGCTGATGGACATTCCTCTGTTGTTAGTGGGCGTTGCGTACGGCCAGGGACAGGACAAGAAAAACTCTAGGTTGGGAGCCAGCACAGCAGGAGGCTTCATTAGCAAGAACAGGAGCAAAACAGGGCTTCAGAAGGAGCAGTGCCCTCTCCGAACAACCAACCTCACCACAACAAGCACATAATCAGCTGGACAGCCTGTAACATACGCTTCGGATAAAGGGAGAGCTATGGATGTGAGACAGCTAGGCTTAAGTGTTTCAAAAGAACTTTGCCCAACAAGGAAAAAAAATACATATTAAAAACCTCTTACAAAATACATGCTCTGTTCTTTCTCTGCTTAACATTGTCCCTGCTTGAAACTTGGCTGTTGCCCAAACGCATCCAGAGCAACGCTCGATGATAACTCAAAAATGTGCAGTTAATCTGTCTGTAGTTTCAGCTCCTGAATGCCAGGAGCAAGAGTGTATTTTTCAGAGAGAAATACGCTTGATCACACAGTATAATCACATTTACCCAAGTTTTGAGACAGCCAAGACAAGGGAAATTTCTGTAAACTCCTCTGAGAAAAGATGAGAACTCTAAGGTGAAAAATTTCTCTCTTTTTCAATGTTGTTTTATCCACAAACAAGTAAAAGCCCTAGTAGTGCAGGAAGCTCTCTACTAAGAAAAACTTGAGCTTGCTTCTTTTTTTTTTTTTTTAAAAAAAAAAAAAAACAAAACCTTACAGCTATATTTCATCATAAAAAACTAGTTTGAAGAAAGAGTAAACTTTTGCTCTTTGGTCTATCTTGACATTCCTCCAGAGACACATAACAGGAATATTTCAGATTCATTTTTTGTCTCCTACTTGCAGGAAACAGGAAAGTTGCAGTTCGTAACTTCCAGGCTTCTGAAATGAGAAAGATAAAGAATTTATACATTGAAACAAGACATCTTTTGCTTTCTTTAAAGGAAAAAAAAAAAAGCAAAACAAACCAGAAGCATCACAACCTAAAAGCAGAGTTTTAGTGAAATTGGATATTTTCTTCTTAACTATAGTAAACAGAAACATTTAGTTATGCCACATGCACCTCCCATTTATTATCTAACTCTGCTAGGGTGAGAAACACAAATCTGTACTCATATTCCAGTACGCTATGGACTTTATTGTAGTAATTGCTGCTGACTGAAATGCAATCCTGTGGAATGAGACTGAAAGAAGTCAGTTTTTAGTTTCATTGAATCAATTTGTGGATGCAAAGGAAAGGTCTTCAAACACCTTCTATCCATATCTGAACAAATTATGATGAAAATATCTAACAAATAGTTTGCAATTTTAGGACATCGGTTTTGGTGTCCTCCCCTCATGGGCTTCTTCATGGCCATGAAGATGCTCGCAGTCAGAGGTCTGGGGTTCCTCCCACGCTCGGAAAAGCTCTGAGGGTGGCAAAATACTCGTGCTGTGTATTACAGTCATTCTGACGCTCTGCCAATTTTGAAGAGGAGATGAGTGCAAGAATATATCTGCAACTGTGGACAGCCATGGCCTTACTAAGTCACCACCAAATGAGGAGAACAACCACTCCTACTATTGACCCAGATACCCAAAACCAAACTGGCACAGTATGAGCAGGCACCTGCTGCAGTTGGTTAGATTAGAAGGGTCCTTAGAGCTCACAAGGGTCCTTCACAGACTTTACTTTTGCAGAGTGGGTCAGGTTCTTAAATTCTGCTCACTGTGCAAATAGTACTTAAAAAAAAAAAAAAAAATTAAAAAAAATTTCTTCCTACTGGTAGACTTGTCTCCACGTAAGTCTTATTCTGACTGGTGCTATCTACAGACAACTCCTAAAGAATTAATTTCAACTTTCTTACTGTATGAGCTGGGCAGTATAATTTAAATAGGGTAGTGGCCAGTGAGGAAGAACTAGCCAGATTCCTTCGGGTTCATTTCCAGATATTAATGCTTCAGTTTTTAATAGCGCACGTTGCTCCTACAGAGAGGGACTGTAATGTGTGTTCCATGTATTAGCTATTTGTCAACAGAAAAAACACAGAACTGACTTTTTTTTGACAAAGTTTTTGCTTGTATGACTTCTTAGTCTAATGACCAGTATTCTGCAAGTTTGTGGGAGAACTATCATCTGCTTCATTAATGCAGTGAAGTGGCGGAAAAAAATCAGCGAGGCTAATGGCCTCCAGCGTTTCAGCTCAGCAGGAGCCTCACAGAGCTCCCCTAGCAGCAGGAACTCTTGCCTGTATCTCCTTCACCGGTCTCATGAAGCTAGGCGTTGCAGAGGAGGGTATAAACTGCACACCAGAACAACTGTTCTCAGCTCTGCACGCGTGTTTGTAAGGAAACAGCTGCAGCTCTTCCACAAAGCTCTAAATGATTTTCAATTACCACGTCTTAAAGATGTGAATCAGTCCTTATGAGCTGGCACAATATTTTATATTCTACACTAAAACCTGAAGAAAAAAATCAAACCAAGCAAAACAATCAAAAAAATTCCTCGATCTGCCATCATAGAAACAAACCCACAAATACCTCAAAGCATGGTATCAGTTGTGGTGTGGGTTCACTTCAGTGAATGTGTGAAAGTAAATAATAACACTAAACTTCTCCGCAGAAAGGTGGGAGTACAGATTATACGGGAATATTGTTTCTCTCTTTATCCAAAATGAGAAATGTACAAATCCAGCACATGAATTGGATGAATTTTAGAGCTGATAAACACCAGCTACCTTGTGCAGTGCTCACGGGGTATTACAGCACTCTCAAAGTGTTTCTTGAGAGTGTTAAAGGGGATTATATATGTATGTGCCTACATTGATGAAAAATATATCTGATAAAGCTGGTTTTTTTTTCCTTTAAAAGGCTTAAACTTATTGAGTCATTCATCTGTTTGATGTTACAAATACCTCCGTAATGAAATTAAAATAATTTATTAACTAAGTGACGGATATATACTCTTTTTCCTACCTGACTATTATGTTTTGGTGACTTTGTTAGCGTTTCTTTTTACATCTGGGAAAACACCATCACTGACTAAAAGCCAAGTTTAAGATTTTCATTTCATGCACAACTTTGAATGAAAGCTGTTCACAGCTGGAAGGGACTATTTCATCTGCTTAATTATCATTGTTCTTCAAAACTCACCAATCCATGGTTTGGCTGGATTTGGGTAAGACTAGGCAGTAAACACTCAATTAAGCAGACCATGTGAATCTGCATATTGATTTTACATTAGGATTGTACAGCCATTTCAAATGATTCAGAAGTAATTATGTGACTGACACATGATGAATCAATATGTATGCATCAGACGTATAGCGCATATCAGCAACAAAAGTAGGATATATGCCAAGAAGTGGTATGCATAACACTACCCAGCAACAGAATAGTCAGTGACAGCTTGCATATCAGCTACTAATTACCTGTGTGTGCTCGTTAACTTTCAAGCTAACTGCTTTTTACTTGTTTTGACTGATACACACGAAGTGGCAGAATCTGCTCTCACCAGATACTATGTGAATGCTGTGATATTCAAGTATTGGCAAGTGAACAGTTAATATAGTCTGAACAGTAATCTCTTTGGGTTATGCAAACCTCTCCCCTCCTCCAAACAAACCATCAAAACGCAGAAACATAAAACGAAAGGCGGTTCTCTCAAACCAGAGTGGGTGAGATTGCTAGAGCAAGCTGATGAAGTGCCTGGGCACATCCACCTCAAAGCTGTGGCTGATCTGGGGTCCCATCACAGTCCTATCAGCTCAGAGTAAGATTGTTGTTCTGTGTAAAAGTAAATGTTTTACTCTCCAGGCCTATTTACTGGGGGAAGGGAAAGAGTTAAGTGATGAGAGCAGAGTCCCATCACAGATGCGCATGGTTTGTTTCAGTCAGGGTTACATCCTCTCTTACTCCACTTACTATGTTACAAGGTTAAAATGGAGTAGCATGGAATATTTTCATAACAACTTGGATTTTTTAAGTGAGGAACGTGTGCTACACAAAATTAAAGCAAGACATCAAGAAGATTAAGTGCTTAGAGAGGGGGAGGAGGTAGCGGGGGAACTGCAACCTTCAAGGAAAAGGGAGAGAATCCAGCATGAAAACCAGACAGGCTAAAAGGATAGATTTGTGTTCCTGAAATGCTTATTATCATTTGAGAGAGATGACAGCAATCAGGAGAAAAAATATGAAAAAGCAAACCAAAGCTCATGAACAAGCTGAGAAACATCTCCCCTGATATCTAGGTAATGACAGAAACACCCCGCCACACGAGAGTAGTATCAAAGATGAACTAGATTATTTCCTTTGAGGTGAGTAACATGACATGATTTCTTCAAACTGACTTTTTCCGCACGCAAGAGAGGTACAATTGCAGAGCCAGCTTCTCCTCATGCCAAACTGACAGAGCCAGGACATCCAAAAAAGCACTGTCAAGGCACACCATCAGCATAGTGCTGGCCACCATTCAGCAAATGAGAAACCCATGAGATAAACTGCACATTATGAAATATTCCCCCAAATTGTGTGAAGTCCTCTATGAAACTAGAGCCTAGATAAACTCCTGACAGCCTTTTTTTTTATATACACATTAGAGACAAACATCCTCCTCCAAGCTGGAACAGGAAAAATAAAGGCTGTTGACCGACCTGAATTTGGATGTCACTCTCAAAACAATCCTTTCACTTGCTCTGTGATGGGGTCAAGGTCAATGTCATAGAAGCACGGCCTCGTGGGCAGTCCTGGCATGGTGCTCATCTGTGGGAACAATAAAAATGAAGTTATATTCCTGCACCTGTAAGCAAATAATCACTCCACCCATGTAAATTTCAAATGAAGAGAAAGGCTGGATTGTTCATCATGGACTCAACCGTAGATCTGATCTTCATCACATTTGTTGGTTCCATTAAAAATGTCAAGCTTGGTACTTTTTAGGTTCATTTTTAAGTGTACGCTTTTAAAAGATAGGAAAGGGAGAACAGAAACCACAAAACACAGGCTAGCACAGCAACCTAAGAATAAACTTAACAAAATGGAAGATGCTTTGGAATATTTATCCTCAGAATATTTATCCATTTATATCTACTGGGGAAAAGAAAAAAAAAAAATCAGACAGCAAAGGGCAAGGACATAATTGCTCAAATTCACCTGGTGATATGAATGTGTTGAACTCAGACCTCGCCCACAGAAAACCAGAATATAGGAGCAGAATTAATCGCAACATTTTCATCATTGATTACTTAATGTGAGGAACAAATTGAACTAGTTCAACTAAACATACATGGATTACACTTGAATCCTAATTTAGTAGTTAGGTTTAGCAAGTTGAGATACAAAGCTAAAGCAACCCAATTATCTCAAACTATGCATAATTACGATCCTGATCTAGCATAAGGCACCAGTATCTGCATACTTTTAAACATGTAAATAGCTTCATGGGCTTAAATTACACAGTTAACCACAGCTCTGCTCATGCTACTTATACTATTATTTACAATTGGTAAATAATTGGTTTTAGCAGCAATTAAAACATGAGTGGGGTGGAAATCTTGAGGTGCTGATCCATGACAGCTTTTAAGCCACTTTAAATCAGAAGCACCCCCAGCTTCATGCAGCCCCCACCTCAGGACTCTCCCTTTCTCCCTCGTGAAGGAGATGTCTAGAGAGCAGGTTCAGCAGAATAATGCAATTTTTTGATCTGCTTCATCTTCTGTTTCAGCACTTGAGCCACGAGGGGCTTCCCCGGCCCCAGGGCCAGCACTGGCACAGGGTAAAGGCCGCGACTCTGGGGCAGTTTTTAGGCAGGACCAGTTTGGAGCAACCTGAACCACTTTGGATTCACACCCTAAGTCTTCCTAAGATGACAGTTAGAAGCTTGGAATATCTCACCATATTTCCACTAATTCAAGGCACGCTAACAATAGCATTTGGGCTTAAGGACTCCATAAACCCTTTTGACATTTTAACCTCAGAGGTGAAGGATGCCCCTGCTATATTAGGGCCTGTATTAATACCCAAAGCCATAAAAGACATATTACAACCTCTGGAAATGAACCTGGAGTTCAACTTAGCTCAACTGTTTGTTGAGTAAGAGCCTTTAAGCATTAAAACAGATGCTAGATTTTGAGGAACAAAATTTTAGCTGGGGCAAGTCAGAAGAGCTAGTTAAAGTTGGTCGTTAATCTGACCCCAGGAGGTAACCTGCAAATATGGCTGTGTAGAAAAAAACCAATGACACTGGCTTGAGTGCCAGAAGCACTCCAACTGCAATAACCTAAGGAAAGGTTCAGATTAGGGTATGTTTTCATGATGTGAGCTGAAACCTGTGGCTGAAAGTTTCATCCTGTGACTCCCCTGGGACGAACAACCCTTAGAGCTGTCTCCGGCACTCAGCTGCAACCAACTTCATTCAACACATTGAACAGATGAAAATATAAGTCCTTGGGGCCAGGGTTGGTCAGCTGATGAATTAAATCTCCTTACTGCATGACTGGGTCTCCACCAGGCCCCCGGCTTGCAGGGGAGCAGGCCATGGCCAGCCATCACCTCCCAGCAGAGACCACAGGGCTGAGCGGTTTCCATCCTCCCTAATTCCCCAAGGAGCACAGCTGAGCTACGGTGTTTTCTCTGGCCAAAGGCAAGCTCTAACAGGCTAATTGGTCTCAAAAGAGGAAAAATACATGACCACCATCCTAGCTACTCCAGAGAGCCAGATTTACAGGCCCTCCTCAGGCTGGAGCAGGCTGTATTTCTTTATAAGTCAACCTGTTCTGCTGCATATCCAGTGACTGAGTTAGCATAGCATCTCCCTTAGCTTCAGCTTCACTCCAAACGCTCGTGTAATGTTTCCATCGTGGGAAATCAAGCAAACTATAAGATCTCTCCACCACAGTCTCATTTACTGTGGAAAGCTCTGCTCCCATTTCAGACGTCAATCTCATGTTTGGAAGGGGGAAAGGAGCTCGGGGAGCTCAGAACTGGTGCAGCCATCATCTCACTTGAGAGAAAAAACAATGCAACAAGCTCTTCTAGTGGACTCAGTACATTTCCTTTGTTTTTATATATAGTCCTTCCTGCTCTTTTGTTATTGCACACAGTAGGATTAAAAGACAAAACTGTCAGTTTGCATTGACCAAACCCCGCCACTGATTGCATGACATCATTCTATTGGCTGACATTGTCTTGGCATCTTAGCTAAGTGCTAAAACGCCTTGTTACTGTCTTTTGTCCGTTGGCCACACTGGTTGGAGTACTACATGATTAGGGTTACTGAATTATTTTCTGTCTCAGATTCATCCCAGATTCTGAGTTAATGCTTGACAAGAAAAATGCCTTAATGAATTACACCTCTCTGGGAGGGGGATGAACAAATTGCCAAAGACAACTTTCTGGTTACTCTGTGTGTGATAGTTCTACATTCAAAAGTAAACTCCCAAATTCCAGGTTCCCCTCTCTCTCTTTTTATATTTTATTTTATTTTATTTTATTTTATTTTATTTTATTTTATTATTTTTATTTTTATTGGAAGCTTGGCCAGTCTTCATTTTCCCTGTATAATAGAAACAACAATCAGTTTAGGGGAGTTTTTCCTTAATGTTTTTTAAAAGAAATGTTAAAAACCAATTCCTACATGTTTGGGTTTCATTTTTTTTCATAGGTCCAGTACTACATCAGTGTAAATTCACTGTATTAACTAATGGAAATCTATTACATCTACGAAAAGTGAATATCAAACCAGGTTTTTTTTGGCCAGTTCAGGGAATATAACTATTCTCATATTGAAAATTTAATTAATGAAAAGGAATGATTTAATCTGAATTAAAATTGTTGCACTGTAAAATTAAGTACAAGGCAAAAATACCACAGAGGAAACACTTTGGGACCAATACCTGTGTGAATTATAGAGTGAAAATAAAACACATTCTGTCATTTTCCCCATGGCCCAGACTTCCCAACAGGCAAGGCCATTTAGATTTATGATCATTTCTCTCTGCTCTCATTATTTGGACACACAGAGGTAACATGCAGCAGAATCTATCCCTTTTTCATTACTTCAAGGTCAACAGGAAGAGATGGCTGGCTGGCTGAGGAGATTACTACCAATTATTCCCTCTCCAGCCCTCCATTTCTCTCCTGCAGCCAAAACTCCAGAAGAGAAAAGAGGGCTCAGTCTCCTGCGAGGCTGAATTGAGGCTTCAGATGACTGGCTTTTCACAGGGCTGAACACTCAGAATGACCCTCTTCCTTCTCACTGTTTTATACAATCACAGAATCATAGAACAGTTTGGGTTAGAAGGGACCTCTAAAGGTTATCCAGTCCAACCCCCCTGCAAGGAGCAGGGACATCTCCAACCAGATCAGGTTGCTCAGAGCCCTGTCCAACCTGACCTTGAATGTTTCCAGGGATGGAGTGCATCTACCATCTCTCTGGGCAACCTGTGCCAGTGTCCCACCACCCTCAGTGTAAAAAATTTCTTCCTTATACCCAGACTGAATCTACCTCCCTCTAATTTAAACCCATTACCCCTCGTCCTATCACAACAGGCCCTATGAAACAGCCTCTCCCCATCTTTCCTGTAGGTCCTCTTGAGGTACTGGAAGGATGCTATAAGGTTTCCCCGGAACCTTCTCTTCTCCAGGCTGAACAGCCCCAACTCTCTCAGCCTGTCCTCATAGGAGAGGTGCTCCAGCCCTCTGATCATCTTTGTGGCCCTCCTTTGGACTCTCTCCAACTGGTCCATGTCCTCCTTATGTTGGGGGCTCCAGAGCTGGACACAGTACTCCAGGTGGGGTCTCACCAGGGCAGAGTAGAGGGACAGAATCACCTCCATTGACCTGCTGGCCATGCTTCTTTTGATGCAGCCCAGGATGCGGTTGGCTTTCTGGGCTGCAAGCGCACATTGTCGGCTCATGTTGAGCTTCTTGTGAGCCAGTACCCTCAAGTCCTTCTCCTCAGGGCTGCTCTTGATCCATTCTCCGCCCAGCCTGTATTTGTGCTTGGGACTTCCCCAACCCATGTGCAGGACCTTGCACTTGGCCTGGTTGAACTTCATGAGGTTTGCACAGCCCTGCCTTTCCAGCCTGTCAAGGTCCCTCTGGATGGCATCCCTCCCTTCCAGTGTGTCGACGGCACCACACAGCTTGGTGTCATTGATGGACTTCCTGAAGGTGCACTCTATCCCACTGACCATGTTGCTGACAAAGATGTTAGACAGCACCAGTCCCAATACTGACCCCTGAGGAACGCCGCTTATCACTGATCTCCACTTGGACATCGAGCTGTTGACCACAACTCTCTGAGTGCGGCCATCCAGCCAATTCCTTATCCACCAAGTGGTCCGTCTGTCAAATCCATGTCTCTCCAGTTTAGAGACTTTTCCATGATCTTGAATGAAGCCATTAATGTGCAAGTTCACAGGCTGGCCTTAACCCTGGCAGGCATGACCCAGAAGCATCCCTCTCCCTGCCCTAAGTAACTGAAGCCTAGATTTTTGTGGATGGGGGAATGCTAACCTGGCCCACAGCTGCAGCACATACCATACCTGCAGAGCAGCTGGCAGACTCTATCTGCCTCTCCAAGGCTTTCTGAGATGATTACTTACTAAAATGACTTCATTTAACTTAACTTAAAAAAAAAGGAAAGTGAACAATGAAAGAGAAAATACACCTAAAACATAAATAACTTTGGCAATTAGCAGGTATGTACAGTACGAAAAAACCCACAGAAATTTACAGCCATACAGCAGCTTGCACGGCATCTCATACAATATACACCCCTTATATATTGCACAGAGATCTGCACAACTCTCCACGCCAATATAACAACATTTAGGTCATAGATTGGTAGCTATGCAACATCACAAGGTGTGGCTGTGAGAAAAGAGCAGAGTAAGAAGCAGTGAATGACAACACATTATCCACTTACAACCACAAACTGGAAGTAGGTGGCTGAAATAATCAGTCTTTAATTTGACCAAAACTGTTACTATGGCTGGGAGAAGGAATATATAAAGCATAAACTTTGCACCTTAAGACTTAATGCAATTCATATGAATGCTTATGCAGGGGGGAAAAAAAAAAATAAAAATTTACAAAGAATTTATCCAGCTGCTGCCCAAAATGTAACATTTAAGATTTAATAGGAACTAGTTTTGCAGGAACTCACTGGAATGAACCATAAACTTCAACTGTCTACACATCCATGCAGAAAGACAATGTGAAAAACACAATGTGTGTTTATCACTATGGCACTCATGTTTAGGAGGCAAAAGCAGCAAGTCTGAGGATCACCTGTACTCCTGGAAATGCACAACTGGTGGAAGACAAAATACGATTTTAGTTAAGAAAGTCTGAAGGCTACTGTTATTTATATTAGGCATTTATGATCTTCCAGAAGTTTACTTACATGGCTAAACAAAGAAAAACATAAGGAGCTTCCATACAAAAGGAGGATGCCAGTTATTTTTAAGGAAGCTATATGAAAGTGCTGTTCCACACCCTCTCCAAGAACACATCCATTGTCACTGGAAGAGTGATTAAGTTGAGTTTCACTGGAATTTCATTTAAATTATGTGTTGACTTATCATTTTAGTTGGCCATAAGGTCTATGTAACCACTGCAGAGTCAAGCACTAAGACTCTGCTAGCCAGGTTTGTTGTGGTCCCAAGAGGAACTATGTTGCTTCGCTTCCTTTTTTGTCATACAAATGCCTATCAATCAGTGGTTGACACATCC
>WHYT01013091.1:0-24512 GCA_009806455.1 Tetrax tetrax
GGGGCGAGCAATAAACGTCCGTTGCCTCTGCTGCACTGCGCATGTGCTGGGGAGCCCCCCCCCCCGCGGGAGGGAAGGGCGTGTAGTGCGCACGCGTAAAATGGCGAGGCGGGTTAACGGTGTGAAGGCTTCAGTTCGGCTGTTGTTGGCGCCTGTGGTGGGTGCAGGCGGGTCTGTGTGGTCTTGCCGTCGCCTCTGCCTGCCATCTTCCCTCCTCAGGTTTGTCGCGGGCAGGCGTGGCCGTCCCGCCTTCCCCGCGGCACCTCCGGTCGCGTTTGATGGCGGCAGCTTTAGAGGGGGAGCCGCCATTGCCGCAGGGCGCTGCCTGTGGCCGGAGCCCCGGCTGCGTAGGGCCTCCGGCTGGGTGAGCCCGTGGGTGGCAGGGTTACCTGCTTGTAGCGTTTATCCTGCAGCCCTCGGCCACTTTGCTCTGTCGTTGGCCTACGTTTGGAAGCCTGTGCTTTGCTGCAGGTTTGGTGGGAGAATGACCAATGGTTTGTTAACTGTTTTGTTTTTGTTCTTTTTTTTTTTGTATGCAGCTGCTTTCGTCTCCATCACTAGTGAAACCTTAATCGGTGTAAACAAGTCCAGCAACTGTATGGGATGTTCCTGTAGCACACAGCTCTCAAAGCCGAGGCTGCTCCAACAATGGCAGGGAAGAATTAAGCTTTTATAAACTTGGAATCTCAAAAGTCAGCATGGTAGTTAATATGCTGCTTAGAGTTTTGAGGAGAGAATGCCTTCAATTCAATATCATACAAGATGCAAGGGTATCTGTCAGGGCAGTGGGAAGGTACATCGCTCAAGACTTCCAGACCGAGTCCCTTTTGAAACTTGGTGCATGTATTTTTTTGTCACAAGGTAAAGGATGCCTTATTTTTTAGCAATTGCACAAAGTAATCCTGGGAAATAACTGAGTAAGTAGCAGTTCTGGATGAATTAGGTTATAGTGGATAATAATTCCTTACTGTTGTCAAAAAGTGAACATTATACTGGAAGTTACCCGAAATTGGTGTAGGTAAGACTTGGAAAGTGTTCATTTATTCTGTTGTAGTGCAGTCTGTGATTTTGACAAGCACTTATCAAGAAATGCAGTCCAGAGGGAAGCAAGAAGGATGATGAATGGTCAGGAAAAAAAGGTTTTACAATAACAGATTGAAAGAAATGGCCTCGGTTGGAGTAGAAGAATGAGGGCTGACATGAAGAAAGTAATAAAATATTTTTATGCATAAAAGGACATAATTTCTGTCTGCATTCTTTCAAACAGGATAGAATATCATGGATTTAAACAGCAGCTCTCAAGGCTAAAGTTGATCTTCTTTTATGACACCTGGATGAACTAGTCGAACTTTAGTCAATCTGCAGACTTAACTGGATAGGACTCCTAAAACACTACCAAAGCAAGCAAGACTGCACCACTCCCCCTGCATAGCACCACAGTTACAAAGCAGATGAGACCCTTAGATTCAGGCTTTCAAATAATTTCTTTTTTTTTTTTTTCTGTTTTTCTACTCCATAGGCAGCTATGGTATGAGGAGATTCTCACTTCTTGGTGAAGTGGTTCTAGTTTACATGTGAGAAACAAAGATTGAGTAGGCAGAGGAAGAGTAGAAGTAAGTCGGAGCACAGGCACTTACGTGGAAGGAGTGCTCACATTAGGTAGTCTCCTTCCTAATAAGCTAGACATTCATTTCTACCTTCGGTTTGCTGAGTAGTTTGTTTGTTTGTTTTCCTGCTGTCTTCTATCTTTATTTCATTTAACCACAGTGAAATAACTTCAACCCCAGAATACTTTTTGGTGTGGTCATGAGAATACTGCCATGAAATGCGGGTTCTAATCTCTTCCTACTGAGGAGAGAATTCAGATCTCAGCGTTTCTTAGGTCACAGGGACTACTAGCCATGGGTAAGTCCCACAAAGTAATATGTTGTGTATGGCATTGAAAATTCCAGTTTTTATCTTAAAGACATAAATTTGACATCAGAAAGACTCAATAAGAATCTGCTACATAAGCCAATTAGATAATCTAGGCCAATTAAACAACAGGCTTTAAACCATCTGGTTCAGAGCACCTTGGCAGTCCTCAGAATTGTATCCTGAGACCTAGGAAGTGTGGGTTTTTTTAACCCCCTATGTTTAGCATCATAAAATGACAGTGTCATTTTCCTAAATGGTTTTAGCCCTTCTGATTAGACAAAGAAGTCTGGAAAGTAAGCAATCAAGAACTTTGAAAATGAGCATCAGGAAAATAGAACTAAAATTTATTTGTTTTTGACCCATGCCATTTATTTTGTGAGGCTGACAGTTGGTTTTGAATGTTCAGAGTTTTAAACGTTGCTTCTTTTATCGAAGTACTGTATTGCCTTTGAGAAAGTGCTGGCCCCTAGTGACTTAACAGCATCTGTTCAGTTGAGTATCCAATGTAACAGTGGAATAAATAAAAGGAGTAGGATTTTCAAATTCAGTTTATAATAGTTGCTGTGATTTGTGTGACAAAAATCCAATGTACTGCAAATATTTCCAGTTTTTGATAATGCTGGTGTCTGTGCTGGGAAGTGATTCTACATTGTTCCTTCTTATCTATATCACTAGGAATGTGGTAGAGTGAAAATTATCCTTAAAGAGAGTGCAAGCTCAGCAGGATTCCAGTCTGCATTGCAAAAGTCTTAGGCTCAAATGAACCTTTTTGATGGGGAATAATGCAAGCCTCAGAGGACTTGCTGGAATGCTCTGTGGCAATTAGTTCTGTAATATTATAGTTCCAGTTCCGGCCTTATGTGGCTCTGGAGACTTTGGAAGTATATACGGTTTGTTTTTTAAAATGCTTTTAGACCTCTTTTTTTTTTTTTTTTTTTTTCCATCATCTGATAGTTGTGTTCAGGAATATCATTTGTGATCTGAACTGTGATAGTTTGATTCCACCACCCTTTGCCATCAGATTACCGTATTCTTGCATCATGCATGCACGTGACTTGCAGAGTTGATGCAGATGGAGCTATGTCTAAGCCACTATGCCAGCAGTTCTCTAACTGGACTTAATTGGCCAAAGAGTGCCAACCAACAGTAACACCCTTCTCAGGACTCCAATTCCTTGTGGTTCTTTGAAACACAGGCTGAATGGATGTGTGCTCATGACCCTGAAAAGGTCTTGGGGCGCTTCTAGAAGGGTAGCTCTAGACCACAACAGAGCTCAGGAGGAAGACAATTCCCTTTGATTAACCATGAAATCAGTAGGTCTGTATCAACGTCTTTCCTTTTACGTTCAAGAAAACCTTTTGAATTTCTCTGTTACTGCTTTCAGAATAGTGATTGTACAAACTTAAGGGCAAAAGGATGAGTGTGTTTACCCTTTTGAGATATATTTTTCCCTCCAGCTTCACTGGACAAAACCAGAAGAATGTATTTTAAAAATTAGGAAAACTTTATGGTAGTAATTTCTTTGAAAATTATAGAGATTTAAGACACAAGTTCTTAAGTGCTCAGAAGGTGTAGTGAGGATTCTTTTCTTAGCCTCTAAAATATATAAAAAAAAAAAGTCCAAATAAATATTATTTCCTCATGCATCTCAGAGGCTGTGACTGGACTCTGGTGCTTTGTCAAGTCTTGACTACAGATAGAAAGTGGCCCCAAGACTCAGACATACTAATGGCAGACAACAGCCAAACTGTAAACAGCGTGATACCTCTGTGTTTCTCAGTGTAGCCTAACAGCTCAAAAAGATTATGCAAATACTCGTTAAATAAGTAGAAAATACATGTTACTAGTGTTCTTCTGTTTCTACCACCTCAAAAATATATTAAAAAAATGTATCAGTGGATCATGATCTAGCATTGGTGAAAGACCTTTTCCAAGGAGTGAGTTGAATTAAGTGGCCTCCAGTTATCCCCACCAGCCAATGTTTGTATGATTACCTGGGATTGCGAGAGCCTGTGGATGGTTCAGGAGACAAAGTCAAAGCCCAGGTGTAGGTCATTGCTGAGGAACCTGCCTTCCAGAGTGTCCCAGTTATTAGCACACCTCCAGCTGCACCTTGGCATTATACCTGTGCTCCCTGGCTCTGGGGTCAAGAGACTGGGCTGCCCAACTTCATCTGGCATGAAGGATCATCACGTGGGCGAAAGTCCTCAAAATGGAGCTACAAAGGAGTGAAAAACAGACCTCGACTGCAGATAAATAAAAAATTTCCCTCTACGTATGTGAGATTTAATAGTTCTGAGCTATCAAAAGTAGGAGTATATAAAACACTTTATGATATATAATTTAGTTAGTGGTAATTAAACAGCTACATGTTCTGCACCCTGTGTGAAATTCAGTCCTGTGCTGAAGGCCAGGGCAGGTCCCAGATTCCAGCCAGCATTGTCTTCCAAGGTTTGAATGGTTTTGAACAGTACAATAGCATCTATGGATTGGAGAATTTCAAAATATGCAACAGGGATTCTGGAAAATACACTGACCATAAAAGACTGATAAAGTTGTACAATATGTCATTGATGCACTTCTTGGGAATGAGGAAATACAGGCTTGCAATTCTGAAAGGGTTTGGAGGAAAACATTGTATGAAAGGACTGCTAAATTGTATGAAAGAGTGTAAATAATCATAAAATTAAGTTATAATTGATGGGCAATTAAAATATAATAGGTCATAGTTAACACTGTGACAGAGTTAAGCAGCTAAGTTAGTGTATGCTGTCTCTAAAAAAAAGACATCCTGGTGTTTAAATGATGATTTCACTTCCTAAATACTTTGATTTTATTTCCGTATCTAGTGTGTTAGTTTTGGTGGGTTCCATTATCTGGGAGCATGAGGTAAGGCAGGAGCTTTCCACACTGCTCAGCTCTTTCCCCGATATATAGTAATGTAAAGTATTAGTGTATTTGATAACAGTGTGTGCTATTTGGCTTAAGGGAACACGTGGTCGCATATCACAGTAGGCTGGGTCCACAACAATGATTACTTGCTGACAGCTCTTCTTCTGAAAGACAGTATTAAAAAAAAAAAAACCAAAAAAACTCACCCTTTATTTTTTACTTGCTTTCTTAATCCAGCACAGTTGCTTACACTTTTCATTCCTGTTTTCCTGTTTCAAGATTCAGCTTTGATGAGCTGTAGGTAAAAAAACTTAAAGTTAGCATTTTAGGTGCCAAGCCTCACAAGTTAGCCTGTTTGCCTGAGAATACAGAATCATAGAATGGTTTGGGTTGGAAGGGACTTTTAAAGGTCATCTAGTCCAACCCCCCTGCAAGGAGCAGGGACATCTCCAATCAGATCAGGTTGCTCAGAGCCCCATCCAACCTGGCCTCGAAAAACTTTCTAAAATCCTACTGTCAGTGATGCTTACGTTTTTTTTTCCTAGATACTTTTTGCTATGTAGTTTGTTAGTGGTTACATTCAGTCTTATAGCATAATGTTGTAGGAGATGATAGCTGCTAACCAGAAGAGGAGGAACTGGAAAGATCTCTCCAGTGCTAGCTCCAAGCTAGCTTGCTCTGACAGATCCTGAGAAAATCTTGCCCTCTCCCCAAAGCTTGTACCTGTGTCTAGACCCTGCTATCTATACAGGTGTGTCTATGCAAGATGAGTCCTCTGTTGATGTTCTTAAACCATTTATATAATTCTGGAATGTTGTTAAAATTCACTATTTCTGTGAGTGTTTAATGTCTACAATACCTACCTAAATCTCTATTGTGCTCCATAAATTTAATGAAATTTAAACCACTACGGCTTGCTTCCTGTCAGAAGCAGTATTTTTCAGGCCTACTTTAATATTTTGAGTTATTTCTCCACACTTCTTTTTTTCCCAAGAAAGTTAAACAAACTCCTGCCAAGTAAGGGTGCAATAAGGTGGTGAGTGAAGAATTGTGTTCCTGGAAGACATTTGCCTTAAAAATATCTACAATAATTACGGGGTTTTTTTTCCATCTATATCATGTTTCTCTGCTATCTAAAGTATATGCTAATTTTATATATATATATATATATATAAAATGCATAATATCATGCATGATTATGTATATTATATTGTCATCTTTGTTTATTTAAGAAAAAAAAGTAATGTTCAGAATAATCTTTTTAGATCAAACTTTTTTAAAATGAACTACGGTAACTACCTTTGTCCTTAGATGACATACTGCACATATCTCCTTAAAAGCATCTGCCTTCTGGGATGCTGAAATCTTGTTAATAAATCCTGATCTGGATCCAAGTCAGAGTCTGAGTCCTTGGAAGCACGGTTCTAACTGCCCAGAAAGGCTGCCGTGTTTCCTCTGTGTACTTTGAGTGCCATGGTCTCTTACTGAACAAAAAACAGGAAAAAGATGTATGTCCATTCTCCCCGAGCAATGCAAGAGGATAAATTCAGCCCTAGTATCAGTGTACAGTGTGAGCGGAATTGTGCCAGAAGAAGGTGGCTTTATGATTTACATTATGTATCAGATCTGCATTGCTAAACCATCATTAAAATTTACAATTTACATTTACAAAATCCAGCTACTCATCCTTTTATCAGTATGATAATAGAAAGAATTAATCACCAAAGGCTGATAGAATTTAGTTATTTTCTCTGTTTGACTATTTCCTTGACCACATGGTCTCTATGCAGGAGAAGGAGACCTATGAATCAGAGCATTTGATATTTTGTATTTGTGTCACTTCAAAATATTTAATACAAATCTGGTGAAGGAGAAAGTTTTGTTTTCTTTGAAATACATAAGGCCTACACCTACTTTCTCAGCACAGCCACTCAGCCCCAGTAAAAAAGGTATTTATATAATTAAGCACAAAATAAATGTTATTTGTGTTTTAATATGCAAATATTTACAAAACAATAGCATGAACAAATAAGCACCAAGGTGTGATTCCCTCATTGTTATTTATAGGAAGAGTGCAAGTTGAATGCTGTATTGAAGCAGAGAGATCTTGTAATGTATTACGTACAGACCAAAATAATTTAGGTAATTTCAAAATAAAGATAAAATTGTGAGGATTAGTACATAGCACTTTGGTCATTTCCATTCAGTCAGCTAAAAGCAACAATGTTTCCTCATTAATGACAAACATCTGTTCTTTATCACTACTTGTATTTCTATATTCTGTACAAGAATTGATCTATTTTCAGTCATGGCTTACTGTAGCAAGTTAAATCTAGACTGTGAGTTTAGTGTAAAATGGGTGAAAAATATTTGCAACATACAAAAGTTAGAACTAAAAGGCTAGATTAATTGGATAAATATAGATTATTTGAATATAAATATAGATTAATTGAATAAATAAATATCAAATACCCCTCACTGAACTAATTACATGATGGAGCCTGTAACCTATTGGCTATTGTGAATCCTTTCTTATTTTACCAGACTTACCAAAGAGTGATACACAATCCTTTCCACATCCTTGTATTTCATTCCAGACACAGAAATTGTCCATTTCTTTGATGCTTTTCATTAACCTAAGTAGTGACTGATCAGCTACTGGTTCAACACCATTAGTTCTAGTCCACTCAAAAGTATCTCCAGGGCGGAGAGCTCAGGATTAGTTTTTCTGAGCGTTGGTTTCTGCTTTCAGTTCTTTCGCTAATTTCTCTTTGCCACTGTTTTGACCTTTCAGCCATCACTAACTGCATGTCATAAATGGTGGTGTTGATTCAGGCTTGACAGTACTTTCTCTTACTGTTGACACTTCAGAGTATTCTTTCTATTTTGTATTTTAGTTGCATGATCACGGCCATCTCTGTTCCCTAATTTTAACTGTAAGGTCTGCACTGGCTAGCCCCCTGATTAGACAAGGCATAAGTACTCAGGTTCTCAGGGTTTAGTCCCACTCCTGAGCCAGGGCAAACTGAGTTTACTTTAGGCTGACAACCCATCACTTTAAAGATGTCAGTATTTTAATATTTTCAATCAAATCTCAGTTTCTTGCAACAATAAGTCTGAAGTCTTCCTGAAAAATGGTCTTCATAGGTGATATGTAATGTATGAATTTTATACGTTATGATGCAATGCTTAGATCAAACAGAGAATTTAAAATAAGTAACCATCCCTCCATACTTAAATCAACAAAACCAATAAAATTTTTAATAAACTTATTGTATTGATTCGTTTAATATTCTTTTTATTTTAGGAAATTGCTCAGTAGGCCTATCAAGTGTCTCTAAGCATAATATACTAAATTTTCAAAAATTATATACTTAAGTAATTATATAGCCACATTTTACTGACCAGTGAACAAGATTAGAAGTACTTTCTTTCTTTGGTTATTTATTTTCCATTATTAAAATAATGACATCTCAGTCTTTCTCTCTCACTTATTTTCATTTAAAAGCAGAAGTTAATTTTTATTTTACTCTGGGAATTCAGGTCATTAAAGGACATATCTCAATGTTTTGGTCCTAAGGAGTTGGGAAGAGAATATCCTCTGCTGAGGCTCAGTAAGAGCCAAATTCGTACATGGAACAGCTTGACAGAGTAGTATTTTTTCACCTTTATTAATTTCGTGGTTTTCAGAGCTGTCGTGACTTGCTATTAATGAGCAATCAAATAGCAACATTTAAATAGGGGAGATTGACAGCTGCCATTCCTACCTTCAAAAGCTAAAATATTTTGCTAATTGCTGGCTTTTTGTTTGGTTTTCTTTTTTTTTTTTTTTCTTTTGTCCTAGATCCACTAGGTGGTGCTTGAAATCAGCTACCCTGCTGTGACTCCCAGCCCATCTCAGAAATCATGGGACAACTGGAAATTATTGTGGCTATGAAATATTAAACTGTAATTGATTAGTCAAAACTCCAACGGGAATATCATTGGCAACAGGAATAAGATTGCTATCCAAGTGTTTGGGTTCCTGCTTTTCCAAAACCGAGTTTTTTGTTTCAGAGATAAAACTAGGTGTTCACCATTATGGAGATGTACTGCTCTCCATTATAAATTTCAGTGTTTCTTTGCTTCTGGTACTTTTAAAATAGATAATTTTCTATTAGTATTTTTGGCATTTGAAGAAAAAGTTTATGTCCAGACTCAAAGTTATTTGGATAGGTAGTTATTTAAATATATTAAATAACGACAAAGCTTGGCATTATCCAAGTGCTTCATCATTCCTGAAAGAAGTTGAACTTCCAGTAAGAAATTAAGGAAGACTGCTGCGATGTTACTGCGTGTGGCCGGGAGAAGGGGCAGGAAGGTACTGACCGCCAGTTATGCTGGTATGAATTAAAGGCACTATGCCAAATTCCTCCAGGAGACCAAGGCTTGTTTTCTCAGGTTATTCTTTAGCCATTTGCTGTGCAATCACTCTTCCTAACATACACCAACTTCTTCAGAGCTTTAAAAAAAGCAGAGCCGCTACAGACTTCTCTGTCAGCTATGCACCAGGCAGTTGCCTGATAATTCCCCTGCCTTTCAGTCTGACAGTACAAGCTTCTAGCATAATTGTTCCTGACATTGCTTTTCTATCAAAGAGGATATTAGTCCTGACAAACACCTCCCCAGTGCCCCAGTGGGAGCTCTGGAGCCCCTCCAGCTGCCAGGAGAAGCTGTGACACCTTCAGCCTTCGGCCCAGTCTGATTTCCTCTTCCTCTGCCTCGAAGGTGAAATTCTGGCCATCCAGGCTTCACTCCACATGTGGTTTTGAGGGAAGTGCCCTCAAAAGATATTTCCCTGTTCTTTGGAGACCCCAAGAGAACAAACTCCTCTAATGGTGAGCAGAGAACAGATGGAGAAGGAGAGGGAGGAACCACGATGAATGTCTTCCTGTCCTTTTGGCTTGCGTACGGTGCTGGACAGGTGGCTGAGGGATGCTGCCTTGGCCATACTGGTGTAGTGCTGACACTTGCACAGCCCATGCAAGTCTTGCCTGACAAGTAGGCCAGTAAAGGTGAGAGCCATGAGAGGGTTCTGATTTCCAGGGCAGGTATAGGAGGGCATCAGTTTGGGGGTGATGGAGCTCGAGAGCTGAAATAGGAGAGGCTGGTGGGAAAGTGAAGGTCATACTGAGGACTGGGGAGGAATTGGAGGTACTGCACAAGTGAACATTGAGGGCTGGCATGAAGGAAATTGGAAATAAGCACAGTGGAATAGTTCAAGAGACACAGGACGCAGTCCCACCTCTGTGCCTGGCAAGGCCATGGAGCAGATTCTGCTGCAAAACACCCTAAGGCATGTGGAAAATAAGGAGGTGATTGATGACAGCCAACATGGCTTCAGTAAGGGCAAATCATGCCTGACCAATTTGGTAGTTTTCTATTATGAGGTTACAGTACTGGTGGACAAGGGATGACCAACTGATGTCATGTACCTGGACTTGTGCAAAGCATTTAACACTGTCCCGCAAGACACCCTTGTCTCTAAACAGGAGAGACATGGATTTGATGGATGGACCAGCTGGTGGACAGGGAATTGGCTGGATGGCCACACTGAGGAGAGTGGTGGTGAACAGCTCGATGTCCAAGTTTGTTACAGACTGGTGTAACAGTCGTGTTCCTCAGGGGCTGGTATTGGGCCTAGCCCTGTTTGATATCTTTGTTGGCGACATGGACAATGGGATAGAGTGCAGGCTCAGCAAGTTTGCCGACGACACCAAGCTGTGTGGTGCGGTTGATACACTGGAGGGAAGAGATGCCATACAAAGTGACCTTGACAGGCTTGAAGTGTGGGCCTGTGCAAACCTCATGAAGTTCAACAAGGCCAAGAGCAAGGTCCTGCACATGGGTTGGGGCAATCCCAGGCACAAATACAGGCTGGGCAGGGGATGGATTGAGAGCAGCCCTGAGGAGAAGGACTCAACATGACTCAGCAATGTGCACTTGCAGCACAGAAAGCCAACCACATCCTGGGCTGCATTAAAAGAAGCATGGCCAGCAGGTCGAGGGAGGTGATTCTGCCCCTCTACTCTGCTCTTATGAGACCCCACACAGAGTACTGCATTCAGCTCTGGAGCCCCCAACATAAGAAGGACATGGACCTGTTGGAGTTCAGAGGAGGGCCACAAAGATGATCAGAGGGCTGGAGCACCTCTCTTATGAGGACAGGCTGAGAGAGTTGGAGCTGTTCAGCCTGGAGAAGAGAAGGTTCCAGGGATACCTTATAGAAGCCTCCCAGTATCTAAAGGAGGCTTATAAGAAAGTCAAGGAGAAACTCTTCAGTAGGGCCTGTTGCATTAGGACAAGGGGTAATGGTTTTAAAACAGAGGGAGGTAGATTTAGACTAGATATAAGGAAGAAAGTTTTTACAATGAGAATGGTAGAACAAAGGAACAGGTTGCCCAGAGAGGTGGTAGATGCTCCATCCCTGGAAACTTTCAAGGCCAGGCTGGATGAGGCTCTGAGCAACCTGATGTGGTTGGAGATGTCCCTGCTTCTTGCATGGGGGTTGGACTAGATGACCTTTAAAGGTCCCTTCCAACCCAAACCATTCTATGATTCTATGATTTAGGTGTAACAAAAAGTCTGTTTTGCTCATCACCAAAGCACAAAGACTCTTTTCACCAAGGCTGGGAAGCAGAGTAAGATATATAAACTGGGGTGATGTATATGAGATGCTGATCTTTCACCCTCAGTATGCCTACACCATGTCAGGTATTTTTCATGTTTAAAACATAGTCTATGAAGAAATAGCCTAAGGATATTGATCTCACACAAAAAAAAAACCCAGAAAAATTTGGGTCACTGGAAAGATATAGAGAAGAAATTAATCATAAACTCAGCATTTTGTGCAAAGATGATTTATAGGACATGAAAAAACAGGCTTATTTATCTGCAGTGCATCTTGGAATAATGCTGATATCAGTAATCTGAAATATGCAGATTAAGAAATGTTAGTGCAACTCTCAATTAATATGAAGTTGATACTTCAATGGCTTCTTCCTTTTCTTTTTCTTTGTTACTGTAGTTCTGAAACGGATATACAAGTTTTATATAGGTACTAATATACTGTTTTCTTTCTTGAGTTTGTGGTTGCTGCTAAAGTTTAACACCACTTTTAGCTTTGTATCTGAGTATCTTCATTTTTCAATATGTGTACTGCCAAAAATTAAAGTCTTTTTTTTTTTTTTTAACCTAGAAGTCACATTTGGGTTGATTGAGTTCGTTTATTTTATTCCTTAATTAGCTTATGTATTTATTAAATGGAGTGGGGTGCAGGTAACAACCTGATTCTTATTTTACCGCTTCTGTTTCATTTTCATGGCTAAAGAGGAGACTGATAAAATATTTGCTCAGATTATGTCAGTGGCAGAATCGCCAGAAGAGCCATGGACCAGCGACATGAGTCTGTCACATAGGCAGGGCCAGAACTGTAGGCGGTCATCTCAGCAGAGAGCCAAGAAAGAAGCCCTTGGCTCTGTGAGTCCTCAGAGAAGGAGGAAGCTACTCCCTGTGCCAGGCTCAGGGTAGAGCATCTCCAAATCCCGATGCAGATCTAGAACATATGCTGATCTCTGACCTTTAGCATCACAATTACTGTTATCAGCTGTAATAGGATTTGAAGAGAGAGAATTCAGGTTCAAGAGCTGAAAAAGCACTGAACAGATTGTATTTGCCGTGGTAAGACCTCAGCTAGAAACAAGAAAGAGTTCATTTCTATTTTAGTGGCATAAGGTTATGTTAGTATTCACCTGAGTCAGTCTGAGGACAGAATTGCAGAAGTGTATCTTGATAGAAAGCCAGACCAACACAGCCTTTGTCAAAAGAAACAGAAATACTTTGCTTTGCAAGCTTTTTAAAAGTTAGTGAAATAGCAGGTAAAGATGTCCTAAAAAGAGAGTTTCTGTGGTTTTTTAACAGGCTCTCTCACAGAATGAAGGTGATTGAAGAGAATGAATAATCATAGATTTTGCTATAATTAAACATTGATTATGTAAGGAAAACAAGCAAACAAAAAGCTGGAGTGAGTGGCTGTTTATCCAAATAGAAGGAGGTTGGCAACAGGCCATCCCAAGGATTTGGATTAAGACTATATTATTTTTGTTTGGAAGCAAAACCTTTTACCTACTTAGTCTAAAAATAGGCTAATATGAGATGGAAATAACTCTTTTAGAAATCAAAGTTGAGATACCTTACTCCTTTGCAAGACAGAGTTGACTAATAACTATTCTGAGACAGAACACAGTATGTGCTCTGTTTTGTGGTTATATTGGCTTCTCACATACATGTCAAATACTGTTTATTTCTATGCCACTTGTCATACTCTTTTAGGATTGTCACATTCACTTCTCACATCCAAAATATTTAGCACTGGCAACTAACTTATTAGTATGTCTGCCTGGCTTCATCTCATGGATGATTAGCCAACAGTCTCCTCCTTGTTGCCCAACCCTTCTCTGCCTCCTCTTTGATCCCATGGCAGATGTCATGTCTCTGCCTGTCATTCTGGCTATACCTGAATATCTATGAAGGCTCCTTTTTATCCTCATCACTAGTTCATACCTCTTTTTCACTAATTCCCTCTGCATAACATGTCCAGGATAGATTTTTTTTTTCTACCCACAAAAGTGAAGTTCTCACATCTATTGAGACCTTTTTCTAGTCCTGTGAAAATCAGTCTTGCCCTGCTCATACCTACCCATAAGGCTGCTGTAAAGATTGCTTTTTGTCACATCTGTAAGTGTTAGCTCTCTGTATGCATCCTTACTCCCATTTCTCAGTCACATCAAACCTAAAAAGCTTATCCTCAAATCAAAGAACAGCTTTTCTTTAGCAGTTACTTAGAAATAGGTGCAGGCCTCCTTTTGCCCTTACTGTTGGGAAAAGCTCCACAAAAGGAGTTTCTCCTTTCAGTCCCTCCTTGAAGCTCATCTGGGATATGTCCAGGCTTCTCAAGACCTAGGTTGCAGACATGCAATAATTTAGGCTTATTGTTTTGACCAGTATGGTTTCACTGTTTTCTTATCCTCTATCTAACTCTGTCTTTTTGTGTCTTTTTCACATGTAGATGCAGGCTGCCTGAGGCCAGGGACCAATTTAAAGGTCCATTCCAACCCAAAGTATTTTATGATTCTATGTTTCTGTATGTGCAAAGAATATAAGACTATAGGGTAATGCAGTAACATCAACCATAGTAGTAATACCATCAATGCATAGAAAATACTATTAATCTTACATGTGTTTCAGAAATCACGGACATCTGTTTGGGTTAACCACATAATGAAACTACTTTCTCAGTCTTTCTGTGTTCGTGCATTTCATTTAATTTCACTGATATGATACCAAGTTCCCCTGCCTGGACAGCTGAAAGGAGATCACAGGGAAGGACCATTTCAGTGTCTAAGGTTAGTTCTCTCTTCTGGCTACCTTCACGCACTAAAAGAAAGGAAAACATTATCAGAAGATAGAAATGGCTGTAGTATATTTCCTGTAATGGTGCCACTACAGAGACTCTGAAAATTATTAGTATAGGCAATATAGACATCATCATCACTCCTTTTAGTTGATTTCACTGAAGAAACAGTAAAAACAAATCAGGAATAAAAATACCTAATTCATTTATTAACTCAGCTGAGTCAGTGAATACCCAGTGATTGCCACCCTGGATTAAAGGTTATATGTCATTCAAGGACTCAAATATTGTTTCACTTGGCAGGCAAGCGCCTAACTAAACAGGATTTCCCTGAAGGTAGCAAGGAAAGATGATGCAATGTGGTTATTTATTAGCTTTGGCTTTACTGTCAGGGAGATGGGCAAATAATGCCCTAATGCTTAGAATTTAAATGGGCCAAACTATTTGCACTGCTTAGTCTCTGTCCAACTTCTTTGTAAGTTCCTAGAGATAAAATTCTCAATAAGCATAATTTTTGGAAGTCCTTTACTCTTTCTTGGTACTTTATGCCTGTTTAAGCACTTTTGAAGATCAAGTAATTCATTTAGGTTTTGCAGTAAAACTACTCAGAACCATTTCTTTGCAGAAGATATTCCTCATTTAAACTCAAAGTTTTCACAGCGATCTATCAATTTGGATGAGTTTTTTCCTCAAATGTCCCATGTTGACTGTCTAGTCACTGCAAGTGCAATACCTAACTATACAGCTGACATTTTAAATCCATACCCAAAGATTTTGACTCAGTATGCTCTTGTAGGTGTTTGTTTTTACAGTACAAAATGAAAGCAAATTTTTGTAATCTTGGAATGCAGTAAATGGATGGTTGTCCTCTGGACAGATTTATTTACATCTGTAGCTTAAACTTGTTATTTGAAAAACAGATAAAAAAGACCTTATTTTCAGTTGGTTTTTTTTAAATAACAATTTAAAAGTAATTAACCTTCTTCTTAAAAAGCAACTTTACTGGCAAAAAATAAATATTGAGGGTGAGATGTTGGACCTACTGATGGAACCTGCTTTCCAGTAGACTAGAATAAATTAATTTTGATAGAGGTGCATACCAGTCGTACTTTCACAATGCCCAGCAGACACAGGTATCACATCTATACTTGTAGTCACTCTGCCCACTTTCCTCTGCAATCCTTCTTGCAAATAGTTATCAGCCGGAATTTGCTCACAGGTCTTGACAGCATCAGTACACCTTATCTACCATGGCATATGGCTCTTTGCTACACGCCTCACATGTAGAAGTAATGCAAACCAAATGAAGACTTGCCTTGCCTGTGCCTTTGCAAAATTTCGCTGGTTGTCTTCTCTGACAGACCATATGTTTTAAATGGCTATAGAAAATGTGAGATCTCTTATCCAATATATTTTTTTATTTGCCTGGATCAATGTAAAAACAGAGGAACATTGCTTCAGTGTTGACTAGCACCAATCTAAGGCTTTGTTAGATTTTACCATTAAGACAATGCATATGAATTAAGGGATCTGATGTTATAAGTTGAAATTTTTCAAGGTTTTCAGGCATTATCTTTGCTTTTATGTAAGCTTTATAGACTCTTTTAAATCAGTGCCAAAACTCCTATAGGCTACTATTTTAAATACAGCAAGTGGGACTAAGGCTACTCAAGTGATACAGCAAATCCTATTAAAGTAATTTAGGTTAGACTTTTAATGTTACTTAGGTACATAATTCTCCTTTTATCCCAGTTAAGATGAGCTGCATAAATAAATTTGCCACTCTGCGTCTTAGGAGCTTTTGAAAATCCTGCCCACTAACATACAATCCACAGTTTTGCATGACTTACGGATCTGATTTCCCAAGGAAGTAAATGTGATCACATTGCCTGCTCATCTATCTGCCCCATCAGTCAGTCTCTAATCTGTCTCTCCCCCTCAAAATTTTTGAGGCTGACAGATAACGTTGACTACATTTGACAGAAAGGCAAGGGCCCAAAGGCATTACCTCCTTACAAAGTCTAAGGATGGGAGAAAGGGCAGAGGCAACCTTCTCTCTCCTCTTGAGAGCTGCAGCATGAGCTCAGCTGTCTTCACTTCTCTCTTGTCCACTCAGGTTCACTGATCAGCACGTGTATGGGTCACAACCAGCATAGCACCACCTCCATCTCTGCCAGATTGAGGGTCTGACCTTGGCTCCAGGAACAAACCGCACAGCAAAGGCAGCTGGCACTACTCAGCTGAGGATGGTGGAGGAACTTGAAACACAGGTCCACTGGAAACTAGGCTGCATTGGTTTTGTTGTCTCAAAATAGTCACTTGCTAACTTCCAATAGTGTTCCAACAGTGAACAGTATCTTCTCAACACACCTTCTGGAAAAATGCTCTTGAAAACCACACAGTTCCTCTGAAATTGGATAGTAGTTTGGTCACATCTAATTGGCTTGATATATCCTAGAACTGCTTGTTAAAGTATCTACTAAAAAAAAATTGATTAACAGCATGATTTTAAAAATAAATAAATCTGAGGTTCACAAGAGAAAATACTTACAAACATATTTTTAGAAAGGAAAAAGAAAAAAGAAATCGCAATACTGCATTTGCTGCATTGTAAAAGGAATTGTTATAATTTTAGATACAGCATAATGTCTGTTTATTGTAAAAATTGATCTGTACAAGAATATTCCAGCAACATAAGTAGTAGTAGACCATAGCTTAACACCTATCTCAGTGTTTTCCAGAAAAAAAAAAAAATCTTTCCCTTCCATATAACTTAGGAAGAATGATTGTAATGTGTGTCTCCCATTCTTTTAAAGTATGATATACTGGATCCTCTCCTATTTGGAATCAGAATGACAACTGCATAAATTCATCAAGAGAGATTATTTATTTAAAGCATAGGCAAAATAAAAACCTAAACCCTAATAAAATGCAAGACCCAAAGAAAAGTTTGCATTTAGTTTGCTGAGGTATGTAATATTAGATATAAAACTAAAAGAACAGGAAAATGCATCAGATTATCTGGTATGGAAGTGAAAGGTAACCACGCATGCTTAGTTTTTATATTTTTGCATGCACAATGTGTTCATGGTGCACTTGGATAAATTTTTTCAGTATTTGAAGGTTCCCTTTTCAGTGTTATTTACAGGCTTTAACTCGTAAATGATTTTCCCAGTGCCTCAGAGGACCAATGCTATATATTCTCATGTGAAAAGCATGCAGTAGGTCTAACTGGTTTACTCAGAATCTTTAAACTTCACAGATCTCTGAGGGAAGCGAATGTCTTCAAAGCTTCACAACTTCCATTGAACAGTTTACCATGTACTAATTAATTCCCTGGAAAATGCTTTTAGTAGTCTGCAGTGCCATCTTATTTGCCAAAAACATTATTTTTTTTCTGTGACTCTCTTTACAGATAGATCACATAAATGAAAATCACATCAATGAAAATCTTATCAATGTCATCCTTATCTCCACAGCACTGGTAATCAACAATATTCATTGATCACAGAAAAATTGCAGTCATGTTGAGGATATAAAGTTAGCTATTAATTTTGGTGAGGTTATTGAGCTGAATAGCACAGCAGTTAATTTCATTTCTAAGGTTTAAATTTCTACAGCAATGGTTTTCAAGCTTTTCCACTCCTGAAACCCCTTCACTCTTTGTCTTCCAGTCTAAATCAAACCCTTAGCCTATGTAGCAATGTGCCCGATACAGGGTAGGTTTGGGTGGACAAGCTGATGATAATAAAATTCTGATTACGAACATTTCAAAGCTGTTGAACAGTACAGAGACAATGTTCATCTAACAGTTGACTTGTTCCCTGTTCCATTTTGCTACAGTGTGAGAAGAACGAAACCCTTCTGTTTGAGAATTATGTTGAAGTGCAGTATTTCATGACCAAATCAGTGAAGGACATCAGGTACCTTACTTGAGAATTAGGTACCTGTTAGGTACCTATTTAAATTTCAGTAATGAAGTCTTGTAGCTGTTCATGAGAGCTGCGTAAGCCGATTGCAGGGGCTGCTTTTAATGGATACTCAGGATTTTTCAGTCCTTACAGTGCTAAATAAATCAGTAGATACCTCATGTATAAACCCCACTTGGGTTCACAAACCAGTTCAAAGATAGGCTTTTTGTCAGGTGGGTGCTCTGGAAAAGGGGGGGAGAGGGAGTGGGAAGAGAAGGGAGAGAAAGAAAAGGAAACCTCAGAAACTTTTGAGGCAACCCTTTTTTATTTTTTCTCCTTCTTTATAAGGTTAGATTTAGAAAGGGCAAAATTTTCAGAAGCTTCTATATGACATATTTTTTCTCACAGTAAAAAAAAGAATAGTAACTTTAAAAATTGTAGATTGACTTTGCACTTCAATTCTACAAATGCTTTCTACATATATTATATTTACAATATTAAAAATCTCGGTGGTTTAGACAATTAGAATTCCTGCATATTATAGGCTTATATAGTCTCTATATTTATATAACTTCTTGAGGCTGCTTCTAATATACAGGGATCAAGCTCATTTTTCAAGCTTTTCCTCTATGAATAACTTATTTGGAATCAGAATAACTTAAGTTTGTTCCGAATTTGTGTTATAACATTGCATCTCTAGTTATAAATCACTGCTGAACTTCATTGGTTGTAATATCTGTCTATGCCTACTGTCAACAGTACTGATGTTCTCTTATTGTTATTTTCTTCCTAATTTTTTCAGAGACAAAAACTTTTGTTAGATGTACACTTCTGTCTTTAGATAGAATACAGTGTTTTAATTCAAAAGTAAATTTATTTAATACATACATCTCAGTAGTTTCTATGTATTAAATTATATTTAATACATTTCTTATTTCTAAAGTAATAGTTTGCCAACAATTGCTGCAAATAACTACTGCAGATATTTTATTTTTCCCAAAGTGTTCCCTTTTTGAAAGACCAAAATAACATTTTTCTGTGCCTTTGAGATTTCCATGCGTCATGCAGACTTGTAATGCAACAGCAATTTTTATTCAGTGACAGGAGAACTGTTTGGCAGTCCCTTCTTCTGGATATCTTTGTGCATTATTTCTAAAATACATAAACAGTTCTTAGAGCAGGATCCTGAACCAAAGTTCCTACTCCTATGTGCTATTTAGTACTCTCATTGCTATGCTACCTTGTCAGGTTTGTCTCAGGTTTGTCTTATTATGCCCTAAACCCCAAATAATCCTAATGAACTATGTGCACGATAGCTCAGGGACGGAGTGTTCTCGTAGTTTTCTTTTACAGCATTTAAGGCATGTTTTTTGGAGACAAGGATTTGGAGGCAGAGGGAAGAATCAAACTTGGAACTTTTATAGTCCTGGCAAATGTTGTAACCATCAAGTTGGCATTAATATGAAACAGCATGTCCCCTTCTCCAGTGACTGTGTTTTAATGACAGAAATTTATTTCCAAGTTTCTTTTTTTCTTTTTTGACATATTTTAGTGCAGAACTCCAGCACAGGACTCTGAGATAGGCACATCTTGAGAGCGCAGTCAGAACCTAACTCCCTGGCTAGTAAAACTCCATTTAGGTCATCTCAGGCAAAAATTTGTTAAGTAAGGGCACTGGATCCTGCTTCTGTGTCAGGGCTTGTATTTATTACTCTGTGTATCCTGCTGCCTACCATAAACAGGACTAAAAAGACAACAGGACAAAGTAGTTGCAGAGTGCAATTAAGTTCAGTACAAGGCAGCAAATAATCAAGCCTGAAACAACATGCCTTGATTGAGTACTTGGCATTAAAGGTAAAGGAAAGGGGAACTTGCTACGACAAATCATCACCCCTAGACCGCTGCTGCTGCAGCTGTAATGGAGACGGTAACCGTAAGCTGGAATGCACGCAGGAAGGACAAGGCAAGTGAGTGCAGAAATATTCATTCTATCAATTTGACTTGTTGATTTTGCTCTCAGCTTTCCAGTGGCTGTCAGCCCCACAGCAACCTGAGCGAGCATCTTTTATCACTAGTATGCTTATATAGTGGACATGTTGACAAGCTGCAAAACCAGCAAAAAAATTGTGAGCAGAGGTCCCAGGGAGGGACACCACAGCCAGCCAGACCAAGCACACAGTCACAAACAGAAGTTGTGAAACACACAGATGCAGGGAATAACAAGAAGTTTGCTGAAGAGCTGTTGTTCTCTGGTTGTTGGTGGTTTGTTTTTGTTTTTTTTTTTGGCTTCTCATTACCACCAGATTACAGAAGCTTTTCAATGAAAACCCAGTGAAATTAATTAAATTTCAACTAAAGATAAGTGATAGGTGGAAAATGCAAAAGCTGAAATTAAAGCCTGAATTATTTAATTAAATATACAGCCAATGGGTAAATCCTTCCCCATATGTATAGGCACAGATTTATTTGAAAGTAGGAAAGGTGAGGGTTAAGGAACCTACACAAGTCTTTCCTCTCTTTAAACACATATAGTATGATGCATATTCTCCCAGCCCTGTGTCAGGGCTGGGACTAGCTAGCCCTTATTTCTTCCATAACATGCCCAGACTTTGAGGGGATGCCCGTAAATCTGAGAGTAAATAAACCCTCAGTTCTGCAAATGGTTTGAGGCAGATGATTCATACTCTTGCTACAGCAAGACAATAGGACCAAAGTCTTCCCCCTTCATCGCTCACTCAGTCCTTGAGTTACCCTGACAATTTCTGATCATGAATGTTTTTCATCATCTCTTCACACACCAAGGACTGCAGTGTCTTACAGAGCAGAATAAAAATGGATAATATTTAACTAGAAGTTTGGCCTGTGCTTAAACTACACTTTCCCCATGTTATATTTACATCAAAATGGTTTTGCAAATAATCTATTGTGCTGTAAAAGGAAAGACAAGTTCCCTGCCAGTGTACCTACCATCAAGTGTCAGCTGGGATTACCAAAGTATATTATATCATAGAGCAAGACTTTTAAAGGCTACTGCTAAGTTGCTGAGTCACCAACCGACCCCACTAGACAGTATATTCCGAACTTTAAGGTCTAGTACAATAGCAAAAGGTTTGCCAAAGTTTTGAGCAATGCTATCAGCACCAGTGAGCAGGCAGACAAGAATGATGGATCATGGAGACATTCAGACAAAAAGAAGAAAGCATTTACTGCAACAACCAGGTCTGTCACACCTTGGGGTTTAAGTTTCATTGAAAGGCTGGCATCTGCAGCGCCACTATGGCCCTTGCTGAGGCGTTCCTACAGTATTGATCCAGAGAAGGATGGCAACTATTATAAATAATAAGTGCTAATATTTTTTTTTTCTATGTAACATGCAATTTTATGACTCTCTAGTTAATCAATGGTAACATAATTCCTCCCAAATGTCTATCCACCCTGGTATATATGGTAAGCTTGAATCATAGAAGAATCATAGAATTATAGAATAGTTTTGGGTTGGAAGAGACCTTCAAAGGTCATCTAGTCCAACCCCCCTGCAAGGAGTAGGGACATCTCCAACCAGATCAGGTTGCTCAGAGCCTCATCCAACCTGGCCTTGAATGTTTCCAGGGATGGGGCATCCACCACCTCTCTGGGCAACCTGTTCGAGTGTTCTACCACCCTCACTGTAAAAAAATTTCTTCCTTATATCTAGTCTGAATCTACCCTCTTTTAGATTAAAACTTAAAACATATCTTATCTTATCCCTTGTCCTATCGCAACAGGGCCCAAACTAAAAAGTTTGTCCCCATTTTTTTCATAAACTCCCTTTAGGTACTGAAAGGCTTGAGCTTTTGATTATTTTTTTTTTTTTTTTGGTAGAGTAGGGTTATCTTGTTTTAGTTGTGGATGCTTCTTTGAGGAGAAAGGCAAGAGGAAAGAGCAAGCCATTTGGCACACTGTAAAACTGTTCTCCCAATTATTATCTTGATTTCCTTACTCACACCTCTGCACTTACAGTTTTGAAATATGTAAATTCTTAGTAAAAAATCAAAGATCTGAAAATTAAACATTGCACAATGGCTGGCTTTCTCTGCACAAGTTTAAGCAAGTTAACTAGAACTTAATTTATAGAGATGCTGACTCCCTGCTGTCCTCACTAACTGAAATTAAGCATTCAGCATCTATGAAAGTTAAACCCTTAATCCTGATCCTATTGAAATTTTTATGCCAATGCTAGCTTAAATGCATGTGCATGGAAGACAAGGACCTTCTATTTATCTGTATCATTCACAAAAAGAACATAAAACCAGTACTGTAAAGTTGATACTCAAAAACCTTTTATGATTTTTTTTATAGTGTCCTATTAAAACAGGAGCACAGACCATTGCCTCTTAAGGAAAAGACTTCAGTGTTGGTCTTTCTTTTCCCATCTGCTTCAGAAACTTTGCTATGGATGTACTACTAACTTTCACAGCTCCTACTCCCTTATCTTTTGAACTTAAAATCATTGGAAACATCCTATAATAAAATAGTATGAACTTTGTATTGATACAGAATTTCTTATTATATACAATGTATCAGAAAGGTGACCTTTTTTTTTTTTTTTTAAGTTGCAAGTAAGAACCCAGCCTTGGTGTAAATGCTTTTCACATGTCTTTGACTGGAAAAAAATACCTTTTAAGTCACAGGTAATGTCTACAAAATTTCCGCAAAAAAAAAAGTTAAGTTTGCCTGCAACATCAGTTTGTGACCCAAGACTTCATTTCTGGGCCAAGTGCTTACTTATGCTGCATAGCCAAAGCCGTTCTGCCCTTTTTGCAAAGGAGCCTATGAGATCCTTGGTGCAACTGGCAGGTGAATGGGAGATTGGAGGACATACCACAGTTCTTCACGTATGAAGATAGGTAAAGAAAAAACAGCTTAAGCTGACAGAGGTGAATTCTTTAAGCTCCAGAAAGGTATTGTTCCTGTGACCTTTTATATACGTATATGTACATAAAATATGTGTATGTCATTTTGCAGTCAAAGATAGTTGCCTACACAATCCTTGAATCCTTGCCACAGAAGACTTGTTAAAATTATGATACAGGTTTTACACAGATGCGAGGCTTCTGCTGAAGGAGGGCAAATTCCAGCTACCTGGGAAAAGTCTGTTTGTCACAGGAGTACACCAAAATGGAACATCTAAGAGATATTGCCGCAATTTCAAGTCTTTGTTGTAGCAGTAATCATCATAGTCCAAGGACACAAACAAGGCAAAGTTTACAAACAGGCATATTTTATTTAGACAGAGCTTTCAGGCACTTGAGCTTTTTTCCACATGTACTTAAACAAACCAAAAGTTTTACGTACAAGCCCTCATCTCGCAACAGGTCTTAATTGCTCTGGTGAGGGGTTAAGTATTCAATATGTTGGCTCCTCTGTGTGAAGCCCTGATGATATAATATCTTCACTGTCAGAGATAGGAGCTCTCATTAGTGTTACAAATTCAGTCTCACTCAAGGAATTTTTAATACAAACTTTAAATGTACAGGTGTTTTTGTAACTCAGTCTTGAGGGGAATCACCCCTAGTAAAACTAACTTGGGCCAAATATGCAGCCAAATGGCAATCTGAATTTTGTAGAAGAGCCAGTTAAAAGATGAGTGCTCACCTAAAGGGTGTAATAAAATGTATCTATATTTTCTTATCCTCTTTATTTTTACAGATAAAATCCTGAGTTGTAAGAATAGTGAGTTGGGAAAACTAAGTGCTCAAAAATTAGGAAGTGGTGTTTAAAAGCATTGTATGACCTTGCTGTGATATCTCTTTGCTTTTGTCCTGTCACCTGTGGTTGAGTTACATGTTTGCGTGCCATTTTTCCCATGGAAGCTCTGTCCAGCTTTGTGCAGAAACAAAAGGTTTAGCACAACCTGCTGTTACTGCCTCCTCCACATTCTGCTCTCTTTGTTTCTTCTTATATTTCCAGCTTGTTTTTTTTCTTCTTGATCTAGGGCAGGTTCATACTTCCTCACACCTTCTTCTTGCCTGCCATTCTACATGTCCACCTCATATATTCTTGATAGCCACACCGACCTGTTTCAATTTTTATCCTTCGCTTCAGCACTTTGCCCCTGCAAGCTTATATTTCCTGTTCAGTCCCTTGAGTTCCTGCTTTAAAATATTTTTTTTTTTTTAGCATGATTATTCACACTCCTCCCATCTTTACCTGTACGCATTTAGTTAGGCATATTTTTTTTTTACATTCATAAAACTGAGGGGGATAATTGTAGACATTTTAGCAGTATGTAAGAGTCCAAGTCATGACTAGATATGACCAAAATGCTGATCGAAAAAAAAAAAAAAAAAAAAAAAAAAAAA
>WHYT01013091.1:24532-39128 GCA_009806455.1 Tetrax tetrax
CCGGTTTCCAGGGGTGCGGGATGAGTGGCCTGCGGCAGGCGGAGGCGGGCATGGAGCCGGCCCGGGCCGCCGGCTCTCCCTGCGCTAGGAAGGAGCAGGCACGGCTCCTTTTTGGAACTGCAAGCGAAAAAAAAAATAACTAAGAGAGAGGTTGAAAAGAGCAAAAGTCTAAAAACTAATGAAGTCCATAAAAGTGAAAAAACAACCCCAAAAGATCAACCGTCGCAGCCGGGCGGGCTGGAGATGCGGCACACCTGCCCCCGCCCCTTTCCCGGGCCGGCCCCGGAGGCTGCTGAGGGGTTAAGCCCCGCCGGGGGCGGAGGCAGCCCGGCACGGCCCCCGCCGCCACCCGGTTTCCTACGGGACCGGCGAGGCGGCGGGGCTGAGCGCGGCGGTCTCCCCCAAGGCAGCCAGCCGGCGGCGGGGATGTTGCAGGGGCCGGGGGGCGCCGGGCACCCCAACGACCTCCCCGACCACTCGCCGCGGGTGCGCAGCGCCGTGGCCGAGCTGCGGCGGCGGGCGGAGGCAGAGCCCGGCCAGCGTTGGACGCAGCCCCTCGCAGACTCCTTCCTGGTGAGGTTCCTGCGCGCCCGAGACTTCCACATGGACCTGGCCTGGAGGGTAAGGAGGGCCGGGAGGAGCGGGGGTCCGGCAAGCCCACCGGGCCTCGCACCCCGCCGCTTCCTGAGGAGGGGAGGCCTCGCCTCAGGCCCGGGCGGAGCAGGCCCCGGGGGGCGGCGGGCAGGTTGAGGGGGTTTTTGCCGGGGGAGGAGGGAGCCGGAGGGCGCGGCTGTCGGGTGGGTGAGCGAGCCGCGCTGCTCGGGTCGGCCGAGGCCAAGCAAGGAGTTGGAGGGTGTAACTCAGCCGGCTGTCAGGCGTGTGCCGTGGGCGTCGCGGCTGGCTTTGTGCAGTCTCCGTGAGCTAACGTGAAGGTTATGGTAAGCGTGGTATGGGCACAACTCCGATCGAGAAACAACATCATAGAATCACAGAATCGTTAGGGTTGGAAGGGACAAGGGACCTTCAAAGGTCATCTAGTCCAACCCCCCTGCAAGGAGCAGGAACATCTCCAACCAGATCAGGTTGCTCAGAGCCTGGGCAACCTGTTCCAGTGTTCCACCACCCTCATTGTGAAAAAATTTTTCCTAATGTCCAGTTTGAATCTGCCTCCCTCTATTTTAAAACCATGACCCCTCATCCTATCGCAACAGGCCCTGCTGAAGACTTTCTTCCCCTCTTTCCTGTGTGCCCCCTTTAGGTACTGTAAGGCTGCTACAAGGTCTCCCCAGAGTCTTCTCCAGGCTGAGCAGCCCCAACTCCCTCAGCCTGTCCACAACTGCTCCCTTAAAGGACATCCTTAGCATCCTTCTCAGGCTCAGTTACTTGATACTAGTTTCACTACAGATTTATAATTACTTTAACATAAAGCAATGAGCAAAAAACGTCTTTTCTCTTGAGTTTAGTCATTTGCCACACTCCATTCAGGCTTTGGTAGGTTTTTGGTACGTTCCTGGCTGTTTGTGTGGCTTTTTGTTATACAGACAGAGCGTGCATATTTTTAATATCCAAGGTACAAATTGTTATAAATTGTTTTTTTTTTTTTACTAAAAGATTGGCAACCACTAACGCTTCTGAACACAGAGTATTTCCAAATCTTCCCGGGGCAAAAGGGTGTATTCACTTGTGCCAACTGGAAGCTATATTTCAGTGGAATTTGGTGGTGATGACATAGCATTGTGCAATAGACCTCACCTTTTAGTTTCTGACTTCTATGTATTGTAGATTTTCCAAGTTAGTCACCATAAGAGAAGATTGTTTGCATATGGATATACTGCAGGATCAAGGTAGCTAAAAATGAGTAGAAGAAATTGAATTAAGCTCTTAATCATCAATAAGTTTAAAAAATTGTATTTGGTGTTCTTTTCATTTGTCTGAGATTTGTGTCAGAGCTTTAAACCTTTTCTCCTGACCAGAAGAACTAGGAAGTCAGGTCAGATTCCTTTGGATATTTATGGATCTTACTTTTGCTTGAAGTTCATTAAATTGTTTATATCAGAGCTGTACACTAACAATTGTAGGACTGTGCCTATTTTTTTTTCCCAACAAAAGCCATTTTGTTTTCCTGTATTCGTTGGTTCTAAAAAGTAGGGCTTAATGAAGACAATATGCACTCCTAAATATCTCCTCCTAATTGCATTATGATTGGTTGTTACTGATAATCCTGTAGACAGGGCAGTGGCACTTCAGAATTTTGCCCATACGCTTCTGCACTTTATTGTGATTAATTGTGAGGTTTATTACAGGTAGAACTAATCTTCAAGAGTGTGGAATCCTGGCTAGGTTTCAAGATGGAGTCTACAAAGTAGCAAGTTTCCTATGCTCTTCTTGAGAATCAGCCCTTTAGGGCTGAGGACCTGGTTTGGAAAAATTAAGTCTTTTTGGAATCTCTTTAGAAGGAAGGCTAAAGCCTTGACAGAATTAAATCTGGCCAGGGATGTCAAGGACAACAAGAAAAGCTTCTTTAGGTACGTCGGGGATAAAAGGAAAATGGGAGTGAATGTGGCCCTTGTGGGAGATTTGGTTACCCAGGACATGGAAAAGGCTGAGGTTCTCAATGACTTTTTTGCCTCAGTCTTCACCGATAAGGGGTCTAGTCACACCACCCAAGTTGTGGAAGGCAAAAGCAGGGACTGAGAGAGTGAAGAACCACCTACTGTAGCAGAAGAGCAGGTTCGGGAACGTCTAAGGAACCTGAAGCTACACAAGTCCATGGGACCCAATGAGATGCATCCGTGGGTCCTGAGGGAACTGGCAGAGCTGCTGGCCATTGTATTTGAGAAATCATGGCATTCTGGTGAGATCCCCAATGACTGGAAGAGGGGGAACATAATGCCCATTTTTAAAAAGAGGAACAAGGAAGACCTGGGGAACTACAGGCCAGTCAGCCTCACCTCTGTGCTTGGCAAGGTCATGGAGCAGATTTTCCTGGAAACCGTGCTAAGGCACATGGAAAGCAAGGAGGTGGTTGGTGACAGCCAACATGGCTCCACTAAGGGCAGATCGTGCCTGATCAATTTGGTGGCCTTCTATGATGGTGTGACAGAATCAGTGGACAAGGGACGAGCAACTGACATCATGTACCTGGACCTGTGCAAGGCATTTGACACTGTCCCGCACAACATCCTTGTCTTTAAACTGGAGAGACGTGGATTTGATGGACAGACCACTTGATGGATAAGGGATTGGCTGGATGGCCACACACAAAGAGTTGTGATCAAAGGCTCAATGTCCAAGTGGAGACCAGTGGTGAGTGGTGTTCCTCAGGGGTCAGTATTGGGACCGGCCCTGTTTAACATCTTTGTCGGCAACATGGATGGTGGGATAGAGTGCACCCTCAGCAAGTTCACCGACGTCACCAAGCTGTGTGGTGCGGTTGACATGCCAGAGGCAAGGGATGCCACCCAGAGAGACTTTGATAGGCTGGAGAGGTGGTCCCATGAAACCTAATGAAGTTCAACAAGGCTAGGTGCAAGGTCCTGCACATGGGTCGGGACAACATCTGGTATCAGTACAGGCTGGGGGATGAAGGAATTGAGGAGGAGGACTTGGCAGTACTGGTGGATGAGAAGCTCAACAGGAGCCAGCCATGAGCGCCTGCAGCCCAGAAAGCCAACTGTGTCCTGGGTCACATCAAAAGGAGCATGGCCAGCAGGTCAAGGGAGGTGATTCTACCCCTCTACTCTGCCCTGGTGAGACCCCACCTGGAGTACTGTGTCCAGTTCTGGAGCCCCCAACATAAGAAGGATATGGACCTGTTGGAGAAGGTCCAGAGGCAGGCCACGAAGATGATCAGAGGGCTGGAGCACCTCTCCTATGAGGACAGGCTGAGAGAGTTGGGGCTGTTCAGCCTGGAGAAGAGGAGGCTCCGGGGAGACCTGATAGCAGCCTTCCAGTACCTAAAGGGGGCCCACAGGAAAAGGGGAGAAACTCTTCAGCAGGGCCTGTTGTGATAGGATGAAAGGTAATGGTTTTAAAATAGAGGGAGGTAGATTCAGACTGGACACATGGAAAAATTTTTTTACACTGAGGGCTGTAGTGTACTGGAACAGGTTGCCCAGAGAGGTGGTGGATGCCCCATCCCTGGAAACATTCAAGGCCAGGTCAGATGAGGCTGAGCAACCTGATCTCGTTAGAGATGTCCCTACTTCTTGTAGGGGAGTTGGACTAGATGGCCTTTAGAGGTCCCTTTCAACCCTAACCATTCTATGATTCTTTAGTATTTCTGGGTCTCCACAGTGTGCTAAGTTTCTAAAGTTCTTGTTTGGACCCTTCTTTGAACTAAGGGATTCTGATGTTCAAAACCACCTGTGTTTAATCTTTCCATCTAGAATTTCAGGTCTCCAAATGCTGTAGCTACTTGTACTTAATCTTCCACATACCAGCTGACACTGATTTCTAGGTTAATTGTCTTACAGCATGAGTAGAAGAAGAGAAGCACTTTTTTTTAAGGAATGTGTTTATCTGCAATTGGTATCTTAAGGCCCAAGAGAACTATTTTGCAAAAATCTGTGGTGGTCATAAGACACCACATCTAACCCAAGTCTGACCTCATGCAGCGGTTATGTTAGTACTTCGTCCTAGACAGAGCTGTCCTGCCACCAGTCCAGACAGGGGCTGTTCCCTCCTGTCCTGATTTATGTTGCCTCTCAGTTTGGAGTTCAGACTGATACAGTCCCTTTTTGCCCACTGGGCTCCTGTGTACTACTGCATAGTACTTGCAGAGCAGCTAAGGGATAATCAGAGTTTGTGGCTCTGTCAATGCTTATAACCAAAGGTCATCAAGCATCTCTTTTAGTATGAGCTTCTACTTAACCTTAAATATGAATCAAGAGTCTGGCAACTGACCTGGCTGTTATTGATGCATCCCTGGTTAATATTTGACACAGATTTATCTGATTTCAGTCTACCCACGTTTGGAACTGCTTCAGAAAAGAATAATCAGGTAGACTGTGGCAAGACATTCAATTTCTGAATCTTTTATCATGACTCATTTCAACAGCAATATTTTACATTTTTCCAATGGCAATTCCAGACTTGCTTCCAGGTACTTATGTACTGATATATGTAGTGCTAGAAGAAACTCCACCAGAAACATGTAGCTGGAGTTGAAGAACTTGTAGAAAATCTATAACTGTCTGTATTTTTTAAAGCCAATGATTATTCAGTTAAGCTCAGTAACAGACTATTCTCAAGTTAGAAGAGAATTCTTTTTCTGTATTGTGAATCACAGAAAGGATTAAACTTGGCCCAATGCTTATCTTAGAAAGTGGCTGGAGATGTATGCATGAACCCAAACCACCTAAGTACAGGCTACAGAAGAAGAGGTGAAGTTAAGGAAACAGCTTCCATGAGAGGATTTCAAATGCAGGAATGTTATTGATAAGAAAGTGTTAAGTCAGTCTGTATGAAATACCAGCACAGATTTGTCTCTAGGAATGAACAGAAAGTCCCTTGACACAGATGAACAATAACTGTCAAACAACACAACAAACCTTCAATAGGTAAATAAGAAATCTTCTTGTCCTGTGGGACTTCTAGGCAATAGTTACCCACCTACCAAAAAGTAACACTCGGAAGGATCGGTGTTATATCATTACAACACCTTCTGTGCCTTTGTAATCCCTGTTAGAGATAAAGGTATGAACAAGATGCTAATGCTACAAAAGATTTCAGTCTGGATATAAATTCCTACCTGGGCTGAGCATGTTGTTCGCTCATTAATTTGTGCGGATACGCCTACCTGCAATATAGGCTGTAAACTGAGAGGCGGGGCCACAGGTCTCCATTAATTGTGCTAACGCAATGGGTTCATATATTCTTTTTTTAATGTACCAGTATGTTTGACCTCATTGTTGTGATCAAAAATACTGTCACTCAGATTCAGTAGTGATATGTGGAATCTGGAGAACTAGCATGCCCTTTCTTCCACAAATCTTTCTGCCTAATGCATTTTATTATGTCCTTGCATTACATCCCACAACTCGTGTACAAGACTAATTCTAAGTGACTTTGGAATACTGTTTTTTTGTACTTGAAATAGGAAAATATACTCTGGGGAAAAAAATGAAAATCATTAAATTCAGTAAAAATGCAGCATTGAAACTCTATGCCAAGAGATGTTTTTGTAACGTACTACTTGCCGTTTCATAAGCATTGTTTTTATGACACTCAAAGCTGTCTAAATATCTAGGATCCTTTCAGGAGTTCTGGTTGATATAAAGGTATGTAGCCAGACTTTCTTTGCTCTGTGTTCGACTTATGGAGTAATCAAGACTTCCCCGTGTGGTGTACTGCAAAAAAGTTAGAATCATAGATCATAGAATAACTATGATATACAAGAAGGATTGTTTTCCATAGTGTCCAAGATACCGCTGAGTCTCAGGCATAATCTCTGAGGATCTTTGCATCATTCAAATATAAATACCAAGTTTAAATCAGTTACTTGGCTGCTTTTCTTCCATCAGTACAGAGGGATTCCTCAAAAAGGAGGGAAGAGCCCCTATTAGGCTCTCTGGGCTGACTATTGAGGAAACACAAATCAGGCAGCCAGTCTTCCCTTTACACTAAGCCAAATCTCTCAACTTCTGCATGAGCCAGTCTTCTCCCAACTGGGAAAGAAGTAATGCATGTGGAATTGGGAATGTTTTATGTCTCTATAAAAATATTTTAAATTCTTTGTGTGTACCTTATGCGTAAATTCTGTGTGTACCTGTATACACATACATTAAAATAATATAAAATATATGCACAAAGGTATGTGTGTATGTATATATGTTTATCTGCTGAAGTTTGAGCTGTTGGTTTCTCCTCCAAATATTGCCAATAGAAAATATTTTTTTTCCTAAACATTCTGTGCATTGGTACAACTGCTGACACAGTAGAGGCCTAATTCTGTCTAGAATACTTGTTAATATGAATAAAGAGTTATTAATCAGGAAAAGAAAATAATTTACATATATAAATACATTGGTTTCTGTAACAAGCACATTGTTTTGTAATTATTTTAATTCTAAGTAAAATACTAAGTTTTTGTCTTCTAGCACACGAATCTTGGATTAATCAGTAACTTTATAATCTCTGATGTTCAGAAATCGGGAACTATCCCAAACAGACCGCAGGAAAAAAACCCTCTTAATTAAAGCTTAACTCCAGACATTGCAGTTTTTCATCCAGCTTTCCCCATTTATCAAGTTATCTTGCATCTATTTTCAGATGCTGAGCAGATGCTAAGTAGGTTATTCAGTTTGTAAACACAGATAATTATACATTGAGATGTTTTCCTTGTGTTATAAGTATGTGAGCTGTTTTTTATACTAGGTAATGAATGCTCCTGTTTTTCCTGACATTAGGTTGCTTCATCCTCTATCCAGACTGATCTATGTTTTTCCTTGCTGTCTGTACTAAAAAAAAAAAATCATATTTTTAAATATTTCACGTTAATTTGTGTGTTTAAACAATGTTAAATTATGAATTTTCAAAATAAAACTGTAAGTACCCACTGCTACTTTTGAATTCTGTTATATGTTTAATGATTGCTCATATAAGTAGCTACGTTTGACTTGAGTATGTCCAGCTGCCAAGAAAGGCATTGTTTACATAAGTAAAAATTGACAGAGTATGTCCCAAAAATAGCTGTAGACGCTGTGGAAGATTATCTAATACTAACCTTTATTTCAGCTCTAAATAATTTCAGGTAATTAGATTAGATTTTCAAAATCTGAGAACTCCTGAGCACTTTGTGGCCTTCTGGCCAAGGTAAGTTTGTTTGGAGCTTAGCCATGTTATGTGCCGTGTGTCCATGTCATGGAATGTTTCAGAAATATTTCAGCCATATATTTACTCCTTAATGGACTCACCAGTAGGTAAATTATGTCTTCTGTAAGGATCCTGAGTGTGTTACAAGCTGCGAACACCATTCCCTTTCTCCCAAGGTCCAGAACTTAAATTCTTGTTGTTTCCACCTTGCAAAATGTAAATACTAATGAAAATTAGAAACTAACTGTACTAACCAGATAGGATTACTTAGGATAGTGAATTAATGTATCATTTTTATTCTCATCTTGGTTTTGGCAGACAGCTCTTCAAAGAGATGTTCAAAATATTTATGTAATTGTTAAGTAGGTTCATTAAGTTGTGGTACAACAGATTTTAGAAAAAAAAGGGAGAAATGGCAAAGCTACAGCTGTTTGCATAGTTGTTTTGAGGGCGTTTTTGTATTTTGTTGCTGTTTAAGTGTCTATTGGAAAGACCAAGGACAAGAACGTAATATGTTGACAGTGCTGTCTGGTTGGCACAAAGCAGTTGGGATTGCTCAAACGTGCCCTTTGGAGAGAGTCAAGCACTAACAGAGAGAGAGAGATAATCAGAGTACCTCATCACGCCTATCTTTGCAATCAGAGTGAATTTCTGTAATTTCTGTTCCACAAATTAACTTACTTTCCCTACACCCCCCATCGTCCCCAACCTTTTTTGTTTCAGTTAGCCTAGACTAGAACTGATTTAACGCAGTCAAAAGGCTTCTGGTAAAATTGTCCTAATGGTTAAATGTTTCTTTCTATAGTGTATGGTTTAGGATGAGGCTTTTATCAACTTTCTCATTGCCAAATCAAATGGGATTCTAGCGCGACAGATGAACTTTTTCATTTTTGTACCTATACGTATTTATAGATGCTGTTTTGATGAAGGATATAGATAATTTCTGATCAGTATACTATCTACTTGTAAGTAAATTCTGCCGACAAACAGTAATGCCTTATAAATAGTCTCATCATGACAATTCATTTGAGAGACCTTCAAAATAATTCAAGACCTTCATCTGAGCAGAAAAGCTGTAAGCTGAAGAAAAAGTATATGTATGTAAAACAATACAAGAAACTTGAAAGTAGAGGGAAGGGCAAGAAATAAGAGTAATTATCTAACATAAGCATGTATGAGGTACAGGACAATGAGTCTCAGGTCTCCCTCTAAGAGAGGGAGTAGGTAAGCATTAGCATAGCTGATCCTGTGATGTTCCAAGGGATGAGTTCAGTATCCGCTGAGGTTCCTTCTGACCATTCTTTCTGTGAAAATGGTGAAAAAAATGATACTTGCATAGATACAAGAAATTTGTAACTTATTTAAGGTTATGTTTTATTAGTTGGAGCTGACAGTTCTTTTAACTCTAATGTTTCTGTTGTGAAATATGGAGTAATTGAGAAATGAATAAAAATTAATTTCTGTTAATAGAAATTAACAGAAATAAAAGACTGTTGGTTGATGCTTTCATTGTGGTGAACACATTTAATTAGTGAAACTGTGCTGAGGATCAGATTGGACTTTGCTATTTGATGAAATAGAGTAACAATTTGAAAGGCTAGCCTATGTGTGCTACCTTTCAGATTTAAACCTGCGTTATTTGTTGTGAAACAAGGTACTAAAAAATTCTCATTCTCTTAGCTCCTTTGAAGGTCTCAGGTTAGAAGTCTAAACTGTTGCTGTTCAGGAAATTTTAATACAAAATCTAAATTACTTGCCAGAGCTATCCCTCTACCCTCCAAACTCAGTGCCAGAGAACTTAGCATGGGTGATATTTAGCTGATGATCTGAGAGGAAGCTTTTTAGTAGACAATCTTGCATAGCTTCCCACTTACTTATGCAAAATGTCTTATATAAATTTTAGTTGCAGGGCATAGCAGTTCATTTTCTCCACCACCACTTAATCAATCATAAAGGAGAAACAGTAATTAGACTTGGAAATTAGAACTACTGCATCACCAACTTAATTTTTCATGATCCATCTCTAAGATGACCTTTCACAGTATAATCTGTAATTCTTCTACACAGATATTACCTCAGAAAGGAACGCCTTTAATTGACTCTTCCTTACAGTTAGGCAATTGCCTTTCAACAAGCAGCCCTTCCTGTACCTTAGACATACTATTTTATGATGCTGCCTTCCAGCCTTAGGAACCAGGGTAATAATTTCCCCCACAATGGACAGGATCTCTGTTTTAGCAAAATAGGTTCTCGTTATTTCTACACTGGGGGAGGGAAATTGCCTAATGGGTATTGGACCCATTACATTGTTGTATGCTGCCATTTCAGAGGGGTAGGGGGGACTTCAGATATGCTGATGATCATATCTGTTTCAAATAGTAAACTAAAATTATTAGTGATTGTGTGTACAAAATGGGTTCATACTTTGTGGGGTGGGGAGGGTGAAAGGCAATGTTCCTCTGTAAAATTTTGCACGTCCTGAATGAATCTGATGCCATATCTAACTGAATAACCCTAAATGTAACCTAAGTAAGAAAACTGGGGTTTAGATGTATTTTACATAGAAACTACAGGCTTTTTCTACATTTTCCAATTTTATCTTCTGATACAAAATGAGAACTGCGGTCCATTAACAATTTGACAGAATTCTAAATTCAACATAACTCATGTATTTGATACAACATAGCAACCTTCTGCTTCTAGGAGTGATTTGCTTAACATATACAATGAAATGATAGCTAATTTAATGAATTAAACATCTGACTGTAACCACATGTCGAAAACATATTTTTAATTGTGCTCTTCATGTAATACCTGATTATCTGGCATCCACATTTTTTTTTTTTCCAGTTACTAAAGAATTACCAGAAGTGGAAACTTGAATGCCCAGAAATAAGTGCGGATTTACGACCATCTTCTGTTCTTGGTCTTTTGCATGCTGGCTATCATGGAGTCCTGAGATCAAGGGACCCACATGGAAGCAAAGTTCTAATATACAGAATTGGTGAGTGACACAATTGCTTGGACCTGTTTCACACCTGGCTCTGGCACTGGTGTTTTTGTTTTGTTTTATGGGGGTTTTTTTTTTTTGTTGTTTTGGTTTGTGGATTTTTTTAAATTATCACAATTTCAGCAGCAAAATAAAAGCATTTTATGGGTACAACACCAAGGGTTGATAAAATTAGAAACCATCAGAACTTCTTAACTAGAAAGATAACATATTTATGTTCCCTGTTAGAAATACCTTTACATTAATATAAAGGTGAGTTTATTGAGCTGTAACAGTTACATGATTTCACTTATATACTGGTATGGCTAAAAGTGTACAATCCTTATGAAGAACTTATTTTCTTTTTAGTGGAATTCTTGTCTGGATCAAAAGAAGTCTTATTGTTAAAGGCCTAAAACTTTTAAGAATATGTGGTTATTTGGGTCTGAGTGTCCCACCAATTATTGTTTCCATGCAGATTTTCAAAGCCATGTGCTACAACTCTGCTACTTGTGCAGATGCAGCAGAGAGCGGGGAGAGAGAAGAGAAAAAAAGGTGTACACCTAGTTCAGTTTAGATGTGGATGAGAAGTTCACTGGGTTTTCACTGTTTACATGTAGCCGAAGAGCCCTATCCAACAGCACTCTGAAGATCCTTGGTTTGTTTGATGCACTCCCAGATGTCTTTAAAAAGATATCTAGTTAAATGATCATGTTACCATATTTCTTTGTCCTTGTTTTGGACAGAGACATTATTTTTGCCAACTTTCAAATAATTGTTTTATTATTAGCTGGTCTAGTAGAAAGTTGTGCTCTCTGAAGCTTTCCTCTAAGGTTAAGGCTCATCCCATGCAATTCTTTGCTCAGGCCTCAGAAAAACAAGTGAGATTCACTGAATCTTGGTAGCATTACTGTACTGAAGAAAAAGTATATTAATTGATTGGATTGATGATCTGTAGTTTCTGATAGCATGACTGTTACTGAATTAAGCTGTTCCTGTCAAAACCTTGTACTGGAAGCTATGGCTGTAGGTGGAACATGCTACACTAGGTGGCACCTACAACCAGCTACCTTTAGGTGGTACCATCTACAAAAAGAGTTTCGTAGATGAGTGACAGAGCAGGCACACAAAATAACTTCTGCACTGGCAAATCTGTTTATTTCAGGACCTTTGATGTTGCTGACTCCTTCTTGTTCCTGAGAAGCATATTAGAAGCAGTAGCAAGCAAAAGTACAGGTGTATGAGGTATCCCTATGGTAATGCAGTGCAATCTATTTACTCTTCAGGGCAATGGGATCCCAAGTTATTTTCAGCATATGATGTGTTTCGGGTAAGTCTCATCACATCTGAACTCATTGTAAAGGAGATTGAGACTCAGCGAAATGGAGTCAAGGCTATCTTTGATCTTCAAGGGTGGCGATTTGCTCATGCATTTCAAATCAGTCCAGCAGTGGCCAAGAAAATTGCTGCTGTGCTCACAGTAAGTATGACATACTGCTTAATGTTTCTTCATTGCTGTAGCTCCCAATTTTTCATCTGTTGGTAAATTTTTCAGACCTTCTTAGAGTCTACGCAGTTCGAAATAAAAAAAAAAAAAAATCTTAAATCTATTAAAAGTCGGATAGCTCAGGCATAGGTTGTGCTTAATTTGACTTAAAGTATGTTCTTGTATAGCAGTAAATGTCCTTTAACCTCTGATGTTTTATAAGTACTCCACCTAGCTGTTGGGGCACAAGAATTTAGTTAGTATAAGAGCAGATGAAGCCCAGTTTTGTAAGAATCTGTGTTCATTGTCCCATTTCATCCCTCTCTTCTGTTATTTTGTGCGTTACCTCAACATTCAAAATTTTTTTTTACCCTGAGACTCAGAGAAGATGAGAAATAGCACATGCTAAGACTTAAGAGCAAGACAGTACTAATTTGTTACCAGTATGGATGATGCTACGTGACCATCCATCTGCTGCCAACAGAATGTGTAATGTTTATGTTCTGCTTGCTTTTTGCCCCCCGACAGGAGCATTATTTTGTACAACTCGCTGCTACCTCACCTCCTATTTTTCACAAAACTTGTAGGGACTTTTACTATCTTTAAGACTTGTTTGTTTCTATCAAATTTGGTTGAAATTTGCCAATGGATTTGAGAGAAAGAAAAAAAAAAAAAGAACAAAAGAGGAAAAAAAAAAGGGACGGAGAATAGACAGGCAAACTACAGTGCAGTCCTATAATTCCATTTTCCTTCAGAAGTTAGGTTGAAAATCGGTAATAATAGAACTGTTACCCTGTGATGTGCAAATGAGCCAGGGAAATAATCTCTTGCTCTGTTTGGTAAGGTTCCTATCTGAGGTTCAATCAAAGCTTAGTCATTGAACTAATATAATCAGAACTTCAGCTGTTACTTCAGTAGATACCAAAAAGGTATCTACTGTAAAACTTCAGTGAAACCACCAGGCATTCCCAAATTTTCACATCTAGAATAAGAACTCCTGCTGTTTTTATGATCCTGTACCAGGTCTTATGAGAGCAGGATGTGTGAGAGTGTCCCAGTCTATTTCTGAGATAGTAAACAAATTGCTAGTAATTTTTTAACCTTGAAATAGAGCAGAAAGGAGGTGGGATAGGATTTGCAATTACATCTAAGTATTTCAATCCATTTTCTTGAACCAGGAAATTCTTTGAATGTGATGTTTCCCATCTTGACCTATTTCATATTTGTTGCATGGTTTTCAAGCTTCTGAATATTTATTATAACTATTGAAAAAAAGACAGACAAAATTTGTGTTTCCAGTGTTCTTTTCTAAGAAGAGAAATAAGTTTAAATCATTTTTTTCAGATTCCTTTCATCAGTTTAACTGGGTTCATATATTGCAGCCAGTGTCTTAGTGTTGTTCAATATGCTTACACGTAAAAATGTTTTTCCTTAAGAAACGTGTCTTGCAAATTACTATCCTGTATGAAAAAACAGAAGTTAATAGAAAGGAAATCTATACTAAGGTACAGAAAGCATAGTAAGATTAGTAAGTGACATCATATTGAAAAATCTCTTACTCCAGGGAAAACTGTTTTGTGAAAAACATGATAGTAGACTTGAAGTATATCATAACACATAATATCATGCAGTAAACCTATAATCTGATAGTTTTAAGGTCTTTATCATACTTTAAAAATCTAATAGGAGTTGCACTTAAGAAATGTGTGGAGTGTGGGGTTTTTTTATCCATAGAAAGGTGTGTGAAATAGTAGTGTCAGGTGAGATATGAAGGAAAGCTATACTTTACCCATTACATAATGCTATCTTTGAGCACTGCTGTACTTTCTTTTAACTTTTAACGGCCTGGGACTTCTAAATGAATCTTGAAAGCGAGTAGAAGTATTTAATATTTTAAAGGCTGTATAGCAGATATAATTTTAATTTTCATTATGACAGTAATCTTGTAAAGCTGAACTTCTGGCTTGGGCAAATTCCCAGTAATTTCAAGGCTAGTCTCTAAGTTAGTAGCATCAATGGTTTATATTTATATATATTTACATATTATCCTTCAGGCTGTGAATTGCCAATGAAAGCACATGGCTAGATAGCTTTTTGGTAAATTAGAAGCAGAATCTCCATTGTGAAGAATAGTACCTCTGAGAAAAGGCTGAGCACAAGCTATATGTACATTATTTATGTGCAATTTCATGAGGGCTTTCTTGTTTGTTCTTCTTGTTTGTTTGCTTGCTTGCTTGTTTGTTTTTTTAATAGTCAGCCTCTCATACTGATTTTTTTTTTTTTTTTTTTTTTTTTAATGGGAAGAA
>WHYT01013091.1:51316-159737 GCA_009806455.1 Tetrax tetrax
TTTTTTTTTTTTTTTTTTTCTTCTAATGGGAAGAACAAGATGTGATTTTTCGTAAGTGGTCTTGGGGCAGTGTAAATTAGGAACTCCACAAAGTGCAGGAATTAGCAAGGTCAGGAGGAATACTCTAACCTATGGACTAGATAGTTTTCACAGACTTGTCTTTAACAATAGAATCTGTTCAATAATATTTACTTTTTCTTATGCTGTTTTTCATGTATGTTGACAGGATTCCTTCCCACTAAAAGTTCGAGGTATCCACTTGATTAATGAGCCTTTATTCTTCCACCCAGTCTTCGCTCTAATTAAGCCTTTTCTCACTGAAAAAATAAAGGAACGGGTGAGTGCACACAAATACTTTTTTTGCCACAAAACCCTTACATGACGATCTGTAGCTCTTCCCTTGGGTTCTGGTACTCCTGAGCACAGGAAAGCATAAATCATTTTTGTGTATTAGTGCCATATAGGCCTCCAGAATCTAATTGTAAAGCATTTGCAGTTATCAATAATGTGAGAGTTGCAAGGGGTTGCTGTTATCACCACTCTAAAGATAAAAACCACTGTGACACAGGGACATTAAATAACTTGCTTGAGGTCACACAGCAATTCTTCTACAGAACTAGGAAGAAATAGGTCCTAGATCTCCCAGCATGCTGCCTAGAAATGACAGTGAGAAGTTGTTACTGAACAGTGATGTTATGCTCCAAGTTGTGCAGAATTAGTAGAAGATAACTTTTAAGTTTTGAAAGACCTGGAAAGGCATTTATTCATCAAAATTAGGTCAGGCTTAAGTTCAAAATCTTTTTTCTTAGTTGTTTTAAATTGTTTTCCAGTTTTAAATCTGAAGACTCTTTGTATTTGGATGCAAAAGCATGCCAAGAATTCTGGTTTATTGTAGCATAGGAAGAATATTAGAGGTTTCAGCTGGTACAAAAGCAAGTACTATGAAGTCTTAACAGCAGGATTAAGGTACAAAATAAGCAGTCGTGCCTATTGTTATTCCTACTCTGAAGCCTCCTTTTCTCAGCACACGGATCTTGTGCATTTGCAGTTGCCACTGCATCCCAGGACAGTGGATCCAGATTTTTCTGGTCACTGTTAGCTAGCTGTTATTTTCCAGTCCCCTTTTCCTAGCATGTGTTCTGTTATGGGAGAGAGGCAAGATTGTTTCTGCCAGCCTTGTGCAGTCCCTCAACTCTCAAAAGCTGATTAAAAAAAAAAGAGTATGTTCCAGCAGCTTTGTGCTGTGGCCCTTCTTCTCTCACATTAATACTTGTGAAAAAAGACCCCTGTCACCTGATCCAGATCAGAATATCTTGGGCAAGAACTCAAAAAGAAGAAAAGAGGGCAGATGGACAGTAAAGGCCTAAAAGGAAACAAACCAGATATTGTAGTTCATAGAAGCAGATTGGCTTGTCTCCTGGCTTAGTGTTACAGGTATGATCTAAAAAAAACCTGCCCTCTAAGGGCCAGTTCCCCATACATTCATAGGAATAATGACTATGCACTTGTTATCCTGCTGCCTGATGAGGAAGTGTTAGATAAAAGGCAGCCAACTACGTCTCAAGTGCATATTCTTGTAGTCTTTGTGTAATAATTATTGCATAAAATTCTTACAAGTGTTAATAAAAGGCCTATAAAAGTGTCTAACTGGAAGTAATGAACAAGACTTCAAAATAGCTACAATAAAGCAAGAAGAGAAGAAACCAAACTGCAATATTACAAGGGTTAAAGTGTAGAAGTAGTCCAGGATCTAATTTCAGTTGGGGCTGAAACATAAGGACTGAGATACATATTCTTTTGAATATCCTCCTTGGCACCCATCTGAACCTACATACATACTGCATAATGTTGTTTTTAAATACATGTGGCAGGACCAGATAGTAATGGCCAGGAGCCAAAAACTGTTCTGAAATGACTGAAAAGCAAGTGCATGATACCTATCTTGACAAGACCAAACCCTAGTCTTCCCATGGTTTAGCTCTCTTCAGCTGCTCAGATGTAATGTGTACCCTCATCAGTGTCGCTAAACCAGTCTGGAACAAGTGCATAGTTAGTTTCAGCTCCTGTGCTCACAGCTGCATAAAATGTAGTTCTTGGGTTGTAGTCCATGCTTCATCCAGCTGCAGGTACTGAGCAGGACAGAGTTTGAGCACCCACAGGAAACTGACTCACGTGATGATACTTTCTTCTTCATTTAAGGAGCTCATTAGGAACAATGAAATGCTTTTCATATTTTCTTTTAGTTGCATATGCATGGAAATAACTACCTGCAGAGTCTGACCGAACACTTCCCAGTCAGCATTCTCCCTCAGGAATATGGAGGGGAAGAAGTCTCCATTGAAGACCTGGCCAAGGAATGGACTGACTTTATAATTGCATCTGCAGATTATCTTCAGAGCATTTCTCTGGTTGCCCAGGAATAACCTTATCACAGTATTGTATTGATTCTTGAACACTGGAAGTGGAAATAAGTTTAATATGGAATCTTTCATGTAAACTTGAAATTATTGTAAATGAAACCAGTATGTCTTTGCAGGGCACTTAGTATTATATTCAGTGCACTTTTATACTAACTGCAGTCTGTCAGGATGTACCAGAAATTAATGAATTCTACATATTTGCAATACTGTTTGTAATTGATTAACTTGTATGGCAAAAAAGCTGAATACTGCATTGGATATCAGAGACTAATTCTGCTCCTATTAAGTCTTTGGAGATGACTCATCTGTAATAATGCAGTCCAGAACCTTATGCTTAGCTCTTGTCTCTTGGCTTGTCAAGATAATAAGACAAAAAAAAAGAACAGAACTTGAATGGGGTAGACTAGTTTGTTGTGGAACTATGACTACAGGGCTAATTTACAAGGAGTGAAAAGAGGCTCCTTTTTGGATTGATTCTCAGGGAAAAAGGTGGTTTTGTTAGTTTATGTCAAATTGAAAATTAGTCAGGAATAGTGAGATATTTGTGTTAATCTTTGTACTCCTTGTGCAGCTTCCCTTTGTGTGCTAATGAACACAGTCATCTTCCAGTTTTGTAGAGGAAGGTAGGGAGAACACCATGTACCTGTTCTTCAAAGGACAGTATGAGTCAGGAGGAGGAACTGGTAAGAGTGTCAAAACAACCTTAAAAATTCTGATTTCCTTTCTTCAAAGAGATACTGTCTATGGAAAAGCTATAAACAACTTGAATTATGATCACCTTTAATTCCTGCTGTAGAGCACTACAGAAGTCAAGAGCTGTTAGCTGTTTGCACTATCTATTTTTGAGAGTGAAGATTAACCTTTGTGGATCTGAACTTCAGAAATATCTGTTGTGGGGTTTAAGGGTGCTTGTAGGTCACTTTGGACCTCAGCGTAGGAGATGCTGGGTATCTTCATTTTATTTTCAGAAAAGTAATTGGCAGCTCACCAGTCTATTTCTTCTGTTAGGCACTGGAAGAAATAGTTTTTAATTTCTGTTGAGCCCTCTTTTTTTTTTTGTTTCTGTAGGGGTAACGGAAAAAAATATCAGTCTATACTTACTGAAAACAGATTTTTTTTGGGGGGGGAGGGGACATTATTTAGGTATGAACACCGCGTATGTAAAAGCTATCACTCACATTACATAGCAGTATCATCGTGCAGTCGCCAGTATTTAATATCTAAACCATTATTTTACTTTTCACTCGGCTTTTTGTTAAAATCTATGTTAGTACACCAACTGCTAGAGTTCATTTACCCAGTTTTTAATTCTGTTTCGTAATAAGCCAGGGAGTCTTTGCATAAGCATTTTATATTTAAGCATTCCATGCGAATCTTTATATGAAGAAATCCATAAAAAATGCTTTGTTACTGAGGTAGCTAGAAATGCTAACTTCAGTTGTTTTGGAATCTTTAGGACATTGGGATGTTATATTAATATATGCTTAGGAGAGAGAAATGAGACTATCCTACTAAATCAGAAAGATCTTATTTTAGGTTATCATTAATACTGCATTATTGCAAAAGCCATTGGAAGCTGATTTTATTAGCAAGAGGAACATCTATGAATGACCCATAGAGCACTTGGTGGTTGTAGTTTCTTCTGCTGTGGTAAGGTTTATGCCAGGTACAAAATTATTTCAAAACTGACAAGGACTTTTGAAAATTTTTATTCTTCCCGTTCCCTTATGTGCATTTTTCATTCTTCTCTTCCAGGGTATCTTTGATATGGCGCTTAAATGTAAAGACATATTTTTCAGATACATTTTCATATTTTCGTATATTTCATATATCTTTTCTTTTTCTCAGATTGAACTATTTTGTCATATAAAAGCTCCTTAAATAGAGGAGTTCAGTGAAGTGCTAATTCTTCTTTATAAGAAAATAAACTAAGTAGTCAGGCATCTGGCAATTCTTCAGGTGTGTAACTCAAGTTCCAAATCATTTATGAACTGGAGAACTGATGTCATTGTCTTAATTTTATGGTCCTTCAATTCTAATCCTTGAATGTAAACTGCATGAAAGAATGAACTGTGTTTCAGTGACCAGGAAAATTAAAACTTTTCCTATGAAACCAATCTCTTATTGTTGCTATTTTCTGTAACAGAGACTTAATTTGATTGCATGTGTATATGCACATGGACAAAATGTAGCTGTTTTTTAATCCTCATTTGGACACACCAGCTCTATGAATACAAAATCTGAAATGTCTTCAAAAATACCCTGAATCTGTTACCGAATGGTAACCTGTATGCCTAACACAACCGTTGGAGCACTGAGTGCAGTTATTCCTCATGAACTGTTAATTTTTTTTTAATGTTTACATGTTGTGTAGAAGGTAGGAAAAAGGGACAATTGCAGTTGCTGCTAATAATAATGACACAAGATAATTAGGATATTTGCATAATGAGGTGTTTGTTGGTATGGCAGCTTTGAGGTGCAGAGTCAACAAAACACAAAAGTAAAAATCTCCAAGTGCATTATTCATCTCTAAGAATATCAAGAGTGCCTCTAAAAAAAGAAAGTTGCTGTTAAATGATGCAAATGTAATTTGCTACTGACTGTAAGCACAATGCAATGCACAATGTTTTTTAATTTTTTACATATTAACATCGTTATATTAATAAAACTTTTCTAGTTGAGCCAGCCTCGTCTGTCTGTAAGGGCTCCGAATTCCCTTTTTAGCGTTACAAGTGTTGCTTTTCCCGAGCGTTGGGAGGGGGCCTCAGCAAGACCGAGCCCAAGCCTCCTTCCTGGGCACAGGCCCCGCCGCCGGAACTACATTTCCCAGCGTGCCCCGCGGCGGGCGGGCCGGGCCGGGCGGTGTGCGGCACCGGGCCGGGCTCAGCGGGGTGGTTGGTTCTGACGGGCAGCGGGCGACGTGGCCATGGGGCTCTTGGCGGGGTTTCCTCTCCTCCCGGCCGCCGCCATCCTCCTTCTCCTGCCCCACTGCGCCGCCGTCACATCTCTCCTGTTGCGCGACCGACCGGCGGAGGTCAACGACAGGCCCATCATCGGTAAGGGGAGATGCGGTGGGCGGCCCCTCAGCTCCCCGCGGCCGCTCCCCGGGGGTTACCGGCGGGCCGGGGGCTGCCTCCCGCCCTGCCCTCGCTGTCCTAGGGGAGGCAGCGGCTCCTGCGACCGAGGTGAAGCCTTGCCGCGCTCTGTGTGGAGTGGAAGGTCTCCCGGAGCCTAGGTTTGGTTAAAGCTCGTGTAAATTGCCTTACGCTCTATGTACTTTGTTTAAAAATCTTAAAATAACCCTAAACTACTGAAGAGAAGTTGTAGTGCTAAAGAGTTAAAGCAGGGAAGTTGAGTCTTAGTCAGATAATGCCTGTTTATTTAGTACCTTGTGACTAGGCGTCGTAATTGATGCCCCATTGTCTCAGTGTTTGTAATTCCTTCAGGCAGTAAATATAACACCTTAACCTGGCAGGTGGGAAACTGGAGTTTAATTTTTTTTTTCTGTGTGTGGCATCTGCTATTTGCATAGTGTAATTTTCTTTTCCTGCACCCTTCAGGGATATTGTCACAGGAATGTCACTTCGAGAATTTCCACAAATTTGGAAGTTCTTACATTGCAGCTTCATATGTGAAGTTTTTGGAATCTGCTGGAGCCCGAGTTGTGCCAATAAGGTAGATTTTTTTTATATTGTTACAAGTGGGCAGTTGTTTAACATAAAGGTATCATCTTAGAGGCGCAGAAAGCAGCTGTGCTGCTTTTCTGAGTGTCTGGAGCTCTTCAAAGACAATTTAAAGATTCCACAATTTGCAAGTTGTTTTAGAAATCAGAATAAAAACAGACCAGAACATGTAATTTTAAATACTTCTTCTTATAATAACTTTTATTTGAAAAATGCTATTTTTTTAACCTGTAAAATTACCCTCCATAGTTCGCATCTGTGGTTTTTGAAGTTAGCTGTATTCAGTCTAGTTAATAGTGCCCTACAAACACACGTAGATATCTCGATACTTACTATCTAGATATGCACTTACTATCTTTCTTCACATTCTGTGGTCCCAGAATTGCAGTAGTGGAGGAAGGGCGTTAGTAGTCCTTGAAGAAATCAAACTCCAGTTCTGCTCAAGCTGTGGGTTACTAACTCCATGTGTTGTTGTGTTTTGGTTGTTGGGTAAAAAGTAGCACGGCAGGAAACGGAACTGACAATACTTCATAGCCAACAGTTAGCTATATAATAGTAAATGCACTGAAATCAGATGTTAAAATGATGATTGTCGGAAGTTAAAAAACGATCCTAATGCTGCTGCAGAAGATCACAGTAGAATGTATCTACGCAGTCCGATGAGAGCACTAGTTAAGGGCCTGAATTAGAAGCCAGGGTTCCTCATGTAGCTGGTGGAGCTTTCAGAACAGTCGCTAACCAGAAGCTTCATCAATGGGTGGAGGCTTCTAATTCTGGCAGCAAAGTTAGATGCAGCAAAGTTGGATGCTTTGAGGGTACCCACTGTATCAGTTCTGCAGGAGTGTAGCTGTCATACTGGTTCGCTGATGGTTTGCTGATGCTGAGGTTTTTCCTCATCTTTCCACCTCTCAACCATATCTTTGCTGAAGAATGGGTGTGACCCATTATTTGCAGCTCTGCCCTTCTTGGAGTCAATTGGAAACCGGAGTTGCCGGTCTGCAGGAAGTAATAACCATGCCATTCGTGTAAATGTTAAATTTAACGAGTGTCTGCAAAGGGGTCTCGGAGTACCTAACCCTGACCTGTACCTGATAAGGTTCTATTTTCGATCTTGTGGATCCTCAGTTTCTACTGAGCTGTTTCAGGTGAAATGTTTCATTTGATTTGAGACTACTTTGTTCTATTTAAAACATGCTTTCTAGGTATTTTCTGTGTCACATGTTTTGACTCAATAACAATAATATTTTTGTGGTTAAATATGTATGTTTCATATGTGTTGTGTAACTATTTTCTTGATGTTTCAGATTAAATCTTTCAGATGAAGAATATGATAAAATATTCCACTCTATTAATGGGTAAGTTTCGAGCACTACTTTTCTGTTGAAAGATGTGATAGTTCTGGTTTTGAACTCTGCATATTCTCAAGAACACTGTCTTTCTACTCTCTTGAGAGGTTGCGCTGAGGACTGTAGACATGTAAATACGTTCTAAGACAGAGCGCACACTGTTTCATCCGATGTCGGTCTGCTGCCTTTTCTTCCTTGACGAGCATGTGTCAGATAATATGCAACAGTGCCAAGACTTATCTTGGCGTTCTCTTGTGCTTGCCTGCAGGCAGACAGAAGCGGCATTATAGTGGTTAACAATTTTACAAGTGAAATAGCCCACTTCCTCTCTGTTAATTTTTTCATCTTCCTCATTTGAGTGATCACCTTAATTTTGGTGTTTAGTAGCACTTGCTGAGTGTTTCATCCCTGTTCCTACCCTTCCTTCCCGCTTCCAGTCCTCTCCATTTCTCCTCTCTCACAAAAGTTTCTAATTTCCAGTCTCGTCTACCCTTTTCTCTTTGGGTGCTTTCTCTCTTGCTACTTGAGTGGCCCATCTTGCCTGTCATGTTTCTGTGGCTTAGGTTTTTGTTAGACAAATATTCAGACTTCTCAGCTGACCTGTGGCAACTGTCCCCCCATCTTTTCTTCCTACATTTTAAATGTGGGATAATGTGATCTAATTTAACACATTTTAATTGTGGCCTAAGGAAAGTCAAAACCTTTTATGTTTGCCTAGTATTAAAAATGCACTTTAGAAGTTAAATTTGCTGATGCTACACTTCACAGGCTTGTAATATGAGCCCATAGCACATGACTGGGTACTTGTAGTCATGAGATGAGCATCTTAGACCATGAATATTTTTATGAAGCTTATGCATGTACTAGAATGTTAATCATCATGTGTAGAACTTGCAGATTTAGACCTGTGGCTGTCTGGGGAGAGCATTATCCTCCTATGTTCCACAACATCCACTGAGATGTGGGCCTTTACAGTCTTGCCATATAAGCAACTATAAAATAGTGACACTTTCTCCCCTGTGGCTTCTCATGTTAGAGACAAAATGAATCATTTAATCCCTTTCTCATGGCTGCCAGCCTCTTTGGTTGCCGGAAGGACTTTCATCAGTGAGGTCTGCCATTCTTTATACATCACCCCCTACCTCAATGCAGAAGAGGGTGTTAGGCAAGTAGATCCAGTTCCCTTATCCTTCTGTCTCTGCAGGGACTGTCAGTTGGATTTCTGCTATGTAGATGGGTAAGGATGGTCTTCCTCTTGTTGCCCTCCACTGTCAGCTAATGGCTTCTACAGTATAGCTGTGTGTAAAGAACAAGCGAGATCTGTGGAAGGAAGACCTTTCCAGTCTGTGGAAACTTAGAATACAAAAGAGATACATTGATCTTTCATGTTGTAAGACCTTAGCTCCAGGTTCTCTGCAGCCGGAAATTATTTATTATTAAATGCTACCTTCTTAAAGTGATCAAATTTACTATAGTAGAGACAGAATTTTATGAATATAGCAATGTACTCCTGAGGTAACCTTTGAAATTCACAGTGAATGTCAACAGCTCTGTAGTTGCATTTGAATCTGCTTATGGCAATATCAAGCCATTTTGATTGTTACTTAATGGGTTACTTCCTTTTTGCATTACCAGAAATGACAGTTGTTTTTCCTAATTAGTATTGGCCAGTTTTTGGTTTGGACAAAAGGAAAGGGTAAAGTGAATTTTCCAGCACTTCCAGGTAAGGATCGTTTTATTTGTCTAACTAGATCTCTATAGAGATCTATAGTCTGGCCTGTTTTGAAAATACCTTCAGCTGTATTCATTTTCTATATCAGCACTGGAGAGTAATCAGATTTATATTTTTGTGAATGCTGCTTATTTTTTTTTGTGGTGGAAAAAGATTGTGCACTATTTCTTTGAAACTGTCTCTGAGATTGCTTTGTCGTCTTCATCTATGTTAGATCCTGTGTAACCAAAGATTACGGCCAAACGTACGTTTTTTCCCTTTTAATGAGAACTTTTTGATCTGTGTCTACATGAAGGTCACTCTACCAGGGACACAGTTCTTTACTGAAATTGAACAGGATGAATTAAGATTGAGGCTGGCATTTTAAAGTTGTAGGGAGAGCCAGCTTAGAGTCAGGAGAGGATTTGACAGAGTCATGATAGGCAACCCTTTTGTACCTCAGCTGAAATTTGTATGTTTTGTGTATTTTCTGTTTACTCTCCTCTTCCTTGCATTGCACTAATCTCAGGGACTGCTCTGTCATAATAACCATTCTTCGGTAGAAGAACAGTAAGATTTAAGTGTCTAAGTCTTTAACTGAATCATATCCTAAATTCTGTCTGCATGTGCGCTGACTGTCTAAACGTACATAATTAATTGAATGCTCTTCAGTACAGGCAGTGGAGCCTACAGGGCTGTTCAGCCTACCTACCAGTTAGGTATCTGCTCCAGAAAATCTGTTCAAGTCTCCTTTGACTTTTCTGACTAGATCCCTGCTGTCCATAATGGAAGCTTAGATGCCTATCTATAGATTTCTGAAATGTGAGTGTCTTAACTTGGACTTGAATCCTATCCTCAAAACCACTATCAGACCTTTCTCTGTGTACATTCTCCAGGTTTTAGTCTGATCATCGTTGCTAATCAGATTCTTGGATGTTGCCTTTCAGGGTACTTTTTCCAGGAGGTGGTGTGGATCTTAAGACTTCAGAATATTCCAGGGTTGCTAAGATATTTTACCACAAGGCATTAGAGGTAATCACTAAGGAACAGTCTGTTCCTGTTATTGTCACTGTTCAGAGATCAAAATGACACAGAGGCTCATATTTTCATAGTTTTCCATTGGCATCCAGTGTGTTAACTGCAAATCCTGTAATAAGTAACTCATCGCTGACGTCTGCATTAAAAAAAATCATTCAATAGCTCAAGATTCAGACTTCTGACACCCTCTCCTGTTATATGTTGTGTCATGGTCTTAAACTCCCAATTTCTTCAGGTGAGAAGAATTCTTCTGTCTTTATTCGTGGTGATTGTTAGTCTGTCGCCTTAAACCTGAATCTTGCAAAGACTATCTTACTTTTATAGGAGACATTTAATCTCCTTTGTTTCTTTGAAACTGCTCGCTGTATGAAGTGCCGCCTGTGTCTTGGTGTTGAGTACTGGGGCAAGGGTTTCCTTTGGTTTGTGGTACTGTTACGAAATTCTATTGACATTTCGCAATGATTAACTGAATTGCCCATGTCATAATTTTATGATCGGAGAGTCAGGTTTATTAGATGATATGTGTACTTCAGGGGAGTGAGTGAAAGGCAGAAAATAATTTTCAGTTTGTCATAGGTAACCCTTACTAATAAGTCAGGCTTTTTTTTCTCTGCCATTTGTGATGATTGTGTGTTTTGATTTTCATCTTTTGAGACTTAATTAGCGCTATAAAATATTGGTAGTTCTACTAATGGAAGGTAAGCTACTCAAGAGTATATTAGCAGGTACAGAATTGACTGAATTTTATATATTTTAAAAACATATGAGAGCTCCTTTTCCCATCATTTTCAAATGTTCACAATGAGAAATGACTTTGTCTGGCTCTGCTTTAAGATGAATAGAGCATGTGAAATGCTAATCCTCATCCAGGTCAATAGAATTTTACGAGCTGGGCAAAAACCTAAATGAAATACTGTTTTCCAGCTTTTAAATTAATTTTTAAAATGTGATGTCTTAGGTGCTGTTTAATATACGCTGAGCCTCCAGGCTAATGTTAATTAAAAAGAAGGGAGAGGGTGCACAAAATGTTTATGGTTCAGTTATAATTGTTCTTAAACTGTAGTCTATTTTTTGCCTTCAGTGGTTTTATTCCTCACATGAAAGACGGTAGAGTTGCAAGTCCTGTGTCTAGCCATGCATGATGGGTGGTCAAGAAGACTCTGCAGTGCTATTAGTCTTCTTTCTGTAAATCTTCCATGTTTTGCTCTGAGAAGTAGTAGTTATGTGGGCTTTTATTACCATACTATTAGTAATGCAGTAGGGTAACATTTTTTTTCTAAGCCTGTAATAATTTCAGCTTTCTCAAAAATGGCTTTTAAGTAGCAGCTCTTTGGGGTGGTGGTGGTGGAGTGGTGTGCTGTAGTATACATAGCTTAAAAATGTTTAGAAGCAAGTTAAGAAAGACTACTCAGATTTCACAAAAACAGGAGTTCTGAAACATCCCGCTTTATAACATGCACTTACTCTCAGGAATAAACCGTACAAAAATCCAGATCGCCATTGTGTGTATGCAGCGTACTTAGTTAAGTGGCAAGAAGCCAGTTGTGTTCTCTTTTTGCTTTTCTTTTCTGCTTTTTGCTTTCTTCTCTTCTTTTTGCAGTTACCTGCCAATTGTAATTCTTTTGAAAATGATTGTCACTTTTTTTATGTTGCTTAAACTCACAATTTATCTTTCTGGAACTCCAGACCAAAGCTGCTAGTTAAACAACCATTTAAGTGTGGGACTTAAGACCATTGCTGTGCTAACAATAGGATTTATGTTTTCTTAAGATGGAGCATGGGCACAGGCATACAGACATTGCAAAGGGCCCTTGCTCTGTGATCATAACTTGTTTCATATAAAAGTGTGAATTGTAATGAATAGGCTTTCCCTCAAAATGGTGACAGATTGGTTTGTGTCCCTTTTTATGATTGCCTGTTTTATAAAATGTTGCCTCTTTGTGGTTTTTGTTTAGGCTGCACTCAACATGACTGTTCCGTTGTAGAATAAGTAAAACTAATATCAAACATTAGGCTCAGTTTACTGCTTCAACGGACATGTGTATATCCCCTAGCATTCATATTTTAGGAGAAAAACTAAGGGATTCTTGTTTATTTCAATTGTAATTGAACTGTTACAGTTCCCCTGGTAGCAATTTGTACTACTGTCATAGTTTACTTCTTACCTACACAAGAGAAAGCGAAAAGAGTAGGAAGTTCTCTTCAGTCTTCTTTCTGTAAATCTTGCATACTTTTTCCTTACGTTGCTGCTTTTTATTTTTAAGGCTAATGATAAAGGAGATTATTTCCCAGTATGGGGAACATGTCTTGGGCACGAGGAGCTTACGTATCTCACAAGTGGCGAAGTTTTACTTGTTAATACCAAGACGGATGGTTTCACATTCCCTCTGAACTTCACCTCAGGTGAAAAATCCATTACATCTCATGTCTGAGTTTTACTGAGAGGTGTTGTGTTTTGTTCATGATAAATATGCATGTGAATGTTTGAGACGTTTCTGGTGATTATCTTGTTGAATTCTTTCTTACTAAGTTGCCATGTCTGTTTTTATAAAGTCAGCAACTCTGTAACTTCTAAAGCAGAGATGTGAGCACAAGCCATTTGAAACCAACAGCAGTCAGCAGAAAACACAGTTGTGGCTCTTTGAGTAATTTGATAATTTGGACCTACAAAAATAATGTGGGTTCGGGTCTCTTTGTTACAGAGTTGAACAAAATTCACAGGTCCAAAACGTATAAAACTTGGAGAACAGGTGATTTTAAATTTTTCAAATTGCATCTTTGCTAATGATTAATGTTACCGTTGATGTCCCGCTTCTACAGTATTGAAATCAGAGAGATCCCTTAAGATAGAGCTGTGCCACTCAGCAACACTGGTAAAATGTGGCCTCTGTTGATACTTTATCCTTTAATTTGTGTGTAACCCGTCTGTAGACCATGCAGCGTTCACAAATTCTGTCATTTGTGCTCCTTGTGAGTGGGAAGGTCACTGATGCAAAGAATGGCAAAGAATGATGCTCGTTTTAGTAAGAACTTAAGTAGCAAAGTTGAGTCCTCTCTGAGTCAAGACTGGAGGACAGTGGTAACAGCATATTGAAACCTGTTGTAGTTACTTCACTGATTTTTCCCTTGCAGTGTATTCTGAAATCGTGAAGTTATATTACAGAAAAAAAGTTTACTTTAATGCAGTATTTTATCAAATTTGTCTCCTGTTCAGTATTAGTCCATCTGTCAGCAGCTTGGGTACCGGACAATATCCTTTTTCCATTTTTCTTTGTAACAGCTGCAAAAAACAGTAGGTTATTCAAGAATTTCCCTGATGATGTATTACATGCCTTTGCTACCGAGCCATTGACATCAAACTTTCATGTGTGGAGCCTCTCCATGGAGGTATTTGATCATTTTATTTCCTTGAACACAAGGGCACTTGCTGTCTTAAAACTAGAAATAAATGAACAAATAACACATCTTTTTTTTCCCCCTCCTTATCACAGAATTTCACAAAGAATGAAAAGCTTCGTAATTTCTACAATGTTCTGACCACTAACACCCATGATGAAGTGGAGTTTATATCTACCATGGAAGGTAGGGAAATGCATTTCCTTTGTCAACTGTGACTGTTAACAAAGTAGCTCTTCAGAGGTGGTGTGCCACTGATGTTAATTTGTAATACAAGCTTGCTGTGAGAATAGCAGGGTGAGCATCAGCCCTGTCATTGCTCTGGCTGTGAGGAACACACTCTGTTTGCAGGGATATTTTATCTTTTGAGTACATATCTGTGAGCCTAATTACTTACTTCTCTCACCTGCTGTTCCCCTTCCAGGTATGTTGTTACATTTTAGCACTGGAATATTCAAGTGCGGTGATGTGAAGTGTACAGCACTGGTCCTGTAGTGGTTTAGTCCCTCTGCGGTGCAGTGTGCCTCTGTTGCAGCTGGCTTTCTGTCTGTCTGCTCATGCTTGCGTTCCTGTGATGCTCTGTATCTGTTTGCTGTACGGGAAGAACAATTCAGGGTACTGAGGTAACAGCAACATCCCTCGTTGCTTTATCAGCAATACTGGTAATTGCCCTCCCCCAAAAGCCTTTCCGTTACTTATCTTGTGTTGCGTATGTTTTGCACCAGACTTGCTCAGCTCAAGAAACAAGTTAGCTCTTTAGGGAGCAGTTTATCTTGATGAGCGTGCTGCTAGCAGCTCTCCAGTAAGGCCCAGCTGTCGGCTGGGATTCTTCTGTATGGCATGCTGGCTGTCCTCCAGAAGAGAAGAATAGCAGTTTGATCAGAAAACCTGATTAGGCTAATGACAGACATCTCCCGTGCCTGCAAGCGGTTTGTCACAGAGCAGTCATCAGCTGCTGTCCTCTGTAAGAGAGTTATGGACTGGCTTCCCCCTGTGTGTATCAGGCCTGGCACTGAGCAGATGGGAGCTGCCCCTGGATTGAGTGGACCTTCAAGAAGATTCTAAGACTTGGATTTGTCCCATGGAACTGCCAGGGATATCCTGTGTGGCTGTGAATGTTGTATGTTGAGTGGTGCTGGCAGTAGATAGGAAGTTTTGAGACGGATATATATGTAACATTTTTTTATATATATTTATGTTAATCCTGTAATGAATAATCAAAAAAGTGATGTACAAAAATCTTCCTGCATGGAATGAGACGCTTCTTTTACAATATCAATTTTTTTTTTTACCTTCAGTTCTACTGTGACTTTAAGATAGTTTCAACTTGCTGTTTAAGCTTCTGTAAAGCTGTTGATAAGTGAGGTACTTTTGTAGCTTATCCTTAGAGTTTCTTTTGCAGTAAGACTAAGCATATAATTCTTAAGGCATAGACCTTGCTTACGTGCTTTATGTTGCAGCATACAAATACCCAATTTATGGTGTCCAGTGGCATCCAGAGAAGAATCCTTTTGAGTGGAAGAATTCACCAGGCATTCCACATTCCTCATCGGCTGTAAGAGCAGCGTATTACATAGCTGACTTCTTTGTTAATGAAGGTAAAAAGTTTATTATCTATAAAGGTTGGTTTTTAGAGTGAAGCATTAGTGAAAATCTTTGAAGACAGGCCTGTTTTTCAGCTGTCAAAGTTCAGTACCTCTTACTGCTTTCTGAGAAGATTACTTTGCAAACTTTATAGGCTTATAAGAAAACAAAGGATACTAGAAATAGAACGGCTTAGTAAAAGTGACATCAAAAGTCCAGGCATTCCACAAAGTCTTTTCAGTAGACAGGCTCAAAAGCCTTGTTTGTGCTGTGACTTTCTACCATTTCGAGTGATCACTGTAACATTTTATCCTACCTTGGACAAAGACAATGAAACAAAAAACACTTCATTAATAATTCCAGAGGTATCTTCAGTTCCAAACTCAGTTATAGTCGTTCAATGTATTCTCAGTTTCGCTTGCAAAATATATGCACCAAGATTATAAATACGGCTTAGGCAATGTATCATTGTATCAAAGGGGTGGAATATAGTGCCCAACAGTTATACACTATAGACAACACAAGATGTTTTGGAATTTTACAGAGCTGCTAATGTGTGTGTATAATGAGCTCATGCATAGTACCACACAGACGTGTCACTAGCTTCTTGATCTGTTGACCTTCAGTTCTAGTAGAGGAAACTTATATCAGCCAGCTGTATGTGTCTACCCCCCGATCTCATATACCAAATTATGAGTTGTTCTTCATTATCTCTCCAATCCACACACAGCTGCACCTGCTGAGTACTTCATGTCATAGTGTTGCAATGAGTAATTGATGTTTTTAGCTAATGTAAGGCAGAATGTCTTCCTTAACTTTGAAAGTAAACCACAGGGTGAAAAATGTAAAATGTTTTCAGCTGGCAGAAATATACTCGTCTATGATCACTTAATAGCTATGCCATTCTACTGAAATATCATTTTCATATCCATCCGTCATTAATTTTAAATTGTGTAGAGTTGCCAACATGATAAACCAGATGAGGACTCTTTGTTTTTTTTTTTTTTTTTTTTTTTCCTCACCAGCACAGTCAATTCTAACACTGCAACTTTCAGTAGGCAGATACTCTGATGCATTTCTTTCAATACTACAAGTACTGGTATCTCTGGTAGATGCTGCCAGTATCTCGTGGATGAATATATTTGTACAGTCTTTGCTTTAAATTAATAATTACTTTTCTTCATCTCTAGTAATAAAATACTGCTGTAATCAGCTTCCCAAGATCTATCTTCACATACTGGTTACTGTAATTCCATTTGCTATTATGCTACACAGAGTAACTTACTTTGCCAAGAAAGATGCTATTAAGGAGGAAAACAGTAAAGTGATCTGTATTTTTACAATGTTTTACAGCCCGGAAGAGCCTGCACCATTTCCCCAGTGAAGATGACGAAACAAAAGAATTGATTTATAATTATACTCCGGTTTATACGGGAACATTTTCTTCATTTCAGCAAATCTATTTTTTTGATTGAGTGTAATGTCAAAAGTGCAGTGTTGCTATTTATAAAATGAATTATTTGCCAGCATTGTGTAATTAAGCTGATATAGTGCATTGCATGTGACAGAAAGCCAGAACTATTCTTTTCCTTTACAATAATTTATCCTGTGTTTTTTCTGCACTGTTGGACCATCAATACAAAAATTTACATTCAGTAATGTAATAATTGTCCTGGATCACATTTTAAGGCAAGCTACAAAAAAATGCATTTTTCTTCCAGGGAAGATGTCTTGATTATGCTTATAAACTTGGAAGTAATCAGGTTTTTACAAAGAAAAACACTGTATTTGTGTATTTTAAAATATGAGTGTTATCTTTATAAAATGCTGTGGACTATGATAGCACTGGAGGCTTAGATACATTGCCTAGTAAAATCCTATCCTTTTCAAATGATTTAACAAATGAGACTTCTGATCTTGGCTTTGTTGTAGATATGTGTATGTAACCGAGTTCTTGACAGGGACTATTTTGTTATTTGAAAAATTGACCAAAATAATAAGGAGGTGTGATAGCAAAGAGACATTTTTGCTGAAAAAGCACATTATATCCCATTTGTGAAGCTGTTTCTCCTGTACATTCAGCACTGTTTGCAACGCTTATACTTTGTGATGTCTACATAAATACGAGAATGCAGTGTAAACTAGGCACGGCAAGTATCAGGTTAAGTAAGTGTGGAGGGCATAGTTAATTGCTGATTCCACTTTCTCTTCTTTTCAAATTCAGTTTTATGTGTCCTTGAAGAATTTCTCTTGAGAGTCACTGGAGTCAGCAGACAGATACAAGATGCAAACGTCCATTTCTTTGTATTGAGAAGAATGTAAACCTAATTTTTTCTTTACATAGTCTGACTTTTCCTATAGCTACAGGATAGAATTCTCGTTTTCAATCAAGAGGTAGTTTGCCATTAACATAGTAAAGACAGCAGTTTCTCTCTTGTTGGGTAGTTTAATGCAGCTAGAATTCAAACAGCAGGTGAATGTATATAAGCAGCCTATTAATGTTGACATAATGTGATAATAGCAGTTGCATTCAATACACTGTGATACCTTTTTTCATTTTTTTTTTTGTTTACTTTGCTGCACACTTAGTGAAAATTTTGTTCAGTAGTTTTGTGTAGTGTCCAAAAAAGAACTAAGATGAGACAATCAAATACAACTTTCCTCTATTGCACAGCTTCCAAACTCTGTCAGCATCAGCAGGGATTTGGAGCTCATTGAGAATTCAGGTTTATATCTCATAGAATCGTAGAATGGTTAGGGTTGGAAGGGACCTTCAAAGGTCGTCTCTGTTCTGTAGTACCTTATACTCTGAAGCACCGTATCTGAATAAAACTGATATGTTTCTCAGGTGTTTCAAGTAAAAGACTCTCTAACTTGTTCTTTATAATGAAACAACTGCGTAAGAGAATGTGAAAAACATTAGTTAAACTATAAGGAAACATTAACTGTGACTACCAGAAAGACGCTACCAGGTAATTACAAGCTTAAGCATGTGATATTGCAGATTATTTCTACATTCAGTTCAGTAAATGGAACTAGTTTTAAATATAGGTGACTTTGTTATATTAACTGTATTAGCTGACTCCTGAGTAGAATCAAGTGTAAAGAGAGGATTATGCTCTACAGTTCCATATAAATGTGGCAGCTAAGATACTTACAAACCAACTCCAGTCTTCTACTGCTTGTTCAGGATGAATTCTTTGGAATAGCTCTGAGAATTTGCCTAAGAAAGGAGAGCAGGATATAGCTTTAAAAACAGGGATCAATCTTGCAAGTGAAGTGTCTGCTACCTGCAATGGTAGTAGCTAGTTCCTAAGTGTGTGACTATATGAAGTCTTGTGTTTAATATGATGAGAGAGCAGTGTATTTGTTATAAATTTTTATGTGTCTTTCCTTTATATCTTTTATCTTATAAGGCCTTCTTTGATGGTATCCATGATTTTTCTATGATAAATGAAATAAATTTTTATTGAAGCAGATGTGTATTTTTGTTCTCTTTTAGATACCATGGATAAAGCATTAACAGTTGTCTTTATTTCCATCTGTGACAGTCCAAATTGGGAGGATGCTGTAACCTGCGTCCACTTGGTATGGTCATGTCAGCCAGTCCGGGTCAGGATAAGAGATCCGTGGCCCAGCACAGATGTACCTACAGCAGTGGTCCCTCAGACAGGGACCCATGTGCAGGGCCTGAGCTAAAATGGACTTAAGTATGGCTGCTGAATCAAGGGGCAGAAGCTTTCAACAAGGCTGCCCACAGCTCTTTCTCATGGAGCTTTTTCACAGAGGGCTCATCCCAGGTGCAGAGTGCCAGAGCTCGCTCGTGCACAGGCAGCCAAACCCCTGCGAAGGTGGGAAGGGGTTGCAGACCTGGTGGGTGCTCTCAGGGCTCTGAGAGCTGTAAGCAGAGCAACTGTCTACAGTGTTCAGTGAAATGAGAACTTCTGTCTGTTCCTTATAATACCTGACATCTTCCATCAAGTTCTCCTCCAGTCAGAAGGAGGAGGAGGAACCCAGGACTGGCTATCACGCACCCAACAGAGGGTTTAAAAATTTGTTTTAAAGAAGTTTCAGTAGATCTCCTGTGTGTTCTAATTGATTTATAATATAGTTTTTTAATTGCTCGGATGAAACTTCTAACATAGTTGTTAGGATTAATGCTGGAGAGAGAAGAAAAGGAGCCTGTGGCCATGCTCTCAGCTTATTCAGAGTATGGCTTGTGAGCCTCGTCATCTTACTTGCTGCTGTGTGGGAAAAACATCCATTGATCAGCAAGGTAACCCCTTGTGTCTTGCAGGTTATGTTAAATCATCTTTCAGAAGGAAAATTTGAAATGGTTTTCTCTTTGTACTGTTCTGCTTTTACCACTAGATGGCCTACAAGAACCAGTATTTCGTGCAGTTTTGTGATCGGCTGTGGCGGTGTCTCAAAAGTTTAGAAGTGAGATGTTGAATAGGGTATTTACTGTACTGTGGTATTTACTTATGTACCAGGGTATTTGGGGTATGGGAAAGAAGAAGGGAGAAGACAGAATAAGACTGGATTCTTACTGGCATAACTGGCCAGATTGGCAGGATTGCAGGAGAGAAACAGAGTTCCTGGGCATAGAATTCAGCTGGGATTAAATCTTGATTCCAGTGAATATTTAAGATTTGAGCATTAGCTGGAGGTAACTGGAACGACATCCCTATTTTCAGGTGTTTGTTCCTCCCCTATAGTTACAGAATCTGTCTTGGTTCCTTTTTTTCTGTGAATGGGAAACTAGCTCATGCAAAACAGGACAGTTTAAATGGGAAGAACTGAGAACCCGAGTTTAGAAAACCTTTCTCTGGGAGGTAGGAAAGACCAGTTTGGATTCCTTCAGGTTAGGAAGAAATTACAAGGAAGAAACATCCTCAGTAAGTGCTGTAAATACAGAGTTAAAGAGGATGAGCTTAACCTGCTTTGTGGGGGGGAAAAAAAAACCCAAAACAACCCACCCAAACTCCCACCACTTTGGAGCTGACCAGCTGCGCGAAATTCCCTAGCAAGGCAGTGAATCCAAAGCAGAGCTTAGTGTCCAAACTGACCATGACCCTATTCCCACTTCAACACCGACTAGCTTATTTTTAGGCTAATTTTCAACCTTTTTCACTTCATCATCAGTGCTACTTTATTATTCATTGCTGTGGATGCCACGCAGCCAAAAGATATGGAAAGCTAGACTGTACTGTATTTCTGGGCAAATTTCCATAGAAATAAGTGGCCTCTTAGGGATGTTGTGGTTCTTGTCTTGGAACAGTGAGGGAAGTATGGGGACAGTTTGAACAACCAGGAAGAAATATAACGAATAGTTTCCCGGTTGTGTGTTCACCCTGGGTTGCCCTTACGAGTCAGGAGTCCTGAGGTGAGAGAAATAGCTGTGTGTGATCAGGCAGCTGAAGACTTCATGCCAATGCATACCTGAGTATGTTTGGGTTTGAGGTGGGAGGGTGTAGAAGATTTCACAATCACTTTTATCACTGTAATTAAGTTAATTTTTTTTTTTTTTAATCTGGAGTTGGTTTTTTTTTTCCCTTCTTTGGAGTTCACTTGTATGTATCTGGTAGTGGTGGTGGTAGAATAGCTATGGGAGTTGGCTAGCATTCAAATCCCATTAAGGTTTCTAAATGCCTGTTCAAATTATTTTGGTTTGAGTACTTACATGGAAGACAGATTGACAGATACTGTGAGATGATTGATTACCTTCCCTTATTAGCCTTGTGTCTTTCTCCAGGGCAGGCCTTTTTTTTTCCTAATCCAGTACTTATTTATAGGGCAAACAGAGAGGAATATCTTGCCCGGGGCCACCTGTTGATCAGGATACTATTCCAGCTTTCATCACTCCCTCATAATGTTTTTATCTTTCATAACGTAAGCAGCGTGTTTTAAGAGCCAACTTTCTCTCTGAGTTCTTATATAAGCAAATATTTCCAAGACCCTTTAATAAAAAAAAAATCCAGACCATCTGAAAATAGCTATCACTCTTTGAAAGACCACTTGAACAAGGCATTTGCTCTGAACTTAAGCAAAAAAACTTAAATTCTCTTCTTTGTTATTCTCAGTAGTGTAGTGAACAAACTTCTCTTGCAACCAAGCTTTCTGAAAAGAAAAGCAAAAAGTGAACAAAAGACTGAAAGGAGCAAATTCTAGCACAGCAACTGGGACTATGTACCTCCCATACCTCTCTCTACCTTGACGGTCTAGACTGGAAGGTATTTCGCTGTGTTTTTACAGTTATACAAACCCAAGAGCAGATTCTATATGTGTGTAGTTTCTTACTGTTTTCCTTAAGATTAGATCAGCAAAACAAAAAAGCCTAAAATAGGAATTTTTTAGCTAGGAGCACATTAAGAAATTACTTTCTCCCTGTGACCCTGAGGCACCAATACAAATAGGTTGTAATCACCTTCTGGATTTAGCTTCAGAGCGGGAAACTTAAGCTTTACATACCTGTATTTCACTGGTATTTACACAGCAGCTCTCACACTAGGCTAACTCCTGAGGACCTGCTTTTTCAAAAGACAATGAGCCATATTATTGTGACTAATTACTCAATTATTATTGTATTAGTTATTTATTGTTAATATTATTATAACATTTTATTGATAATAATGTTAGTATTAGTGCTACAGAGGAGACACAAAGTACAATGAACAGTTTACTGACAATTTCTGAGATTTTTCCAAAGAGTCCCTGGCAGAATGGACTACTCCAAAGATTTTTGGCCAGACCCATTCTGACCCTGGATGGAGTTAGTCTTTGCAATCCTTCTAGGCTTCCAAATTCATCACTAGCATTTATACCTTTGTACCACTGATGGAGTTTGATAGAGGCCATTTGCAGCCTCTCAAAGCAGATCTAACCATGTTGTACTTCAGAGGAAAAGAAAGAAACCTGAAGAACCTTATTACCTGCTTTGTTTTAATTTGAGGAGTTTTTACTGATTATTTCTCATTAATATTTGCAAAAAGCATTCTAGTCCACCCTTTCAACCGCAAGTACCTGTAAACCTTTCGTTTAACACAGGAGTTTATTGTTCTTTATTCCACTAAATTGAAAACAAGATTTTCCTCTTCCTAGAAGTAGAAACTAGTTCATCTTTCACCCTTAGGCTCTTAAGCTTTACTTCAGGTTTCTCATCCCTCCCAAGGACAGAATCATAGAATCATAGAATGATTTGGATTGGAAAGCACCTTAAAGATGATGTATTTCCAACCCCCCTGCCGTGGGCAGGGACATTTTTCACTAGATCAGGTCACTCAAGGCCCCATCCAACCTGGCCTTGAGGTTGGACACAACCTTGTAGTTTTCTCACTTTGGTTCTTGCAGCCCATGCTACTGTGCAGCTCCTTAGGGAGCTTAGTTACAGTACCATAACTTCCAGCCAGCACTACTTCTTCCAGCAACAGCTGCCACAGTTTTCCCAAATTGCTGACCTTTCTACTTCAGATGCTTGCAAACGAGGGAATTAGCTTCATGAACACACTAATTGCTTACGCAAGCCCAATAACTCCCTGGCCAGTGGAGATGCTAGCTGCTGCCTGCTGCACTGCACTAGGGGTGAATGCTGGAAAGGAAGCAGTAGCCTGTGTCATCTGAAGCTGCAACTCAAGTCGTCCTAGCCCGAGCTGTGGTCAGGCAGCCAGTACTTTAATGTAAATGTCCTTCATGTCCGTTCATTCTTAATTATCAACACCCTTGCCCTCTCTTAGTTGCATTTGCAAGGCTTCCCTAAGAAAGCCATTCTGAATCAGTCACAGGTTACTTCATTTTTCCCACACCCAGGGGATCTGAGACATATGAAATGAATGAGCCTGGACTAATTTCCCAATGTTTTAACAAAAAAAAGAGAAGTGTAACTTGCACAGTGGATATACCACATCTTGTAGCCACACCTTAGTGCAGCGAGTGGGAAAAACTTATAGTACACATGAAACTATCTTTATACATAAATTTTATTTGAAGGTAAGATGGATCATATCATGTGAGCATGGGGAATACCAACCCAGACAATATCATCTGTTTGAACAGCAGGGCTTGCTGGGCATCTTTTGTTTCCCTAAATTTCTCACTTGAGAATTCTGATAGTGGAGTCCTGCTCAGCATAGATGGCCATGGTTGCACCAGGGCTTTGGTGTCAAACCCAGCAATGCCTCCTTCTGTGGCTTGATTGTCTGTGGCAGTCAGACTGTGTGGGGGAAGAATACAAGTCACATGGCAGATGAGGTTTGACAAGTCAGAGGTTCACAAATCACACCTAATCTGTCATGTCTCACTCACACTTCAACAATTTAGGAGAGTTTCACTTTCCTGAAAGCAGAGCAAGCCCGAGGCTCATACACTATGCTACCACACCAGTGAGCATGGATGTGTGCACAAAACGTGCCGTGTGTTTGTGCTGTTCACAAAGGACTTAAAGTGATATTCAGAAAGGTCATAAGGCACCAAATGATGTTCTGTCTTCCTTCATTTTTCATAAGAGACAAAATTAATACCCATGTAGCATGATGAAATTATTTCTATTTGGAAATTACATCTTGTTGTCCAAATAAATGGGATTTTTTTTCCCTTCTGCTGCTTGGGACCTTGATAGAGTAGCAGTGGTGGCTCTCGTGCTCATCTTTTCAGTTTGCTGTCCATGTCCACATAATCTATAAAAGAGGTGAAGAGCCAGGCTTGCAGACATGCCATCAGCCCCACCCTCTGCTCCGTGGATATCCCTCCCAGCAGCAGACCTGCTTCCTTACTGTTGTGCTACGACTGCGTGGTCCAAGGAAGATGGTGGTAACCAAGATAAACCTCCCGTGCACTCACTGCAGCTGAATGCTCATCCATACAGTGGCATTGCTAACAAAGATGGCGTGTATTTTGAATTCCCAGACATTAGCCTATTTGAAATGGCAGGTGACATGGAGCAGATCTCTCCCGGGATCAGTTGTCTCCAGGTTGCAGAGCAGGAGCATGTTTATACAGTGCCATTAGAGCTAGGTTTACTGTGGGAAGAAAAAAAAAGGTCTGTAAAAAAACCCAAAAGCTGTCTTTAGAACAGAGCTTGATTGTCCTGCTCAGTGCTTAGTTACAAGAAGGATGACCCCATATGGTAAATGAAGGGGTAAACTGACATTTTTGCTATGGACTTCGCTGCAGCCTCTAAATCACTACCAGACATCATTTTTATTCCTTTAGCACAGCTTATCTTCTGCTAAGCTTGCCATGAATTCATTGCATGTTTTTTAAGTCATGACTATAATATTGAAGAATATAATCCAGACAGGAAGATGATTAATTATGTGAGAAGTAATTAAAAAGAAACATGATCTCCTACTTTAATGAGCAGCAGAATTTTTGGTAGTTGTCTTGTTCTCTGTGTCCTATAGAACTTATTGATAAATTATAATTTAGATACCAAGACTTCAAGGCAGATAAGAAAAATTAAAGAGCTTCATTTATGAAATTTAAAATTAGACTGGAGCACTAAAAAATACAGGCAATTAAAATTTGGGACGTCTCATCTGCCTGATTAAACAGCCAACAAGATGCGTGACTGACACTCCTCTCCAATCTTCATTTATTTGTTTAATATTAAAAAACTGCTCAGATGTATATAAGCCATCTGCTGTTCTCAGATTCACTAAGCCTTGCTATATTATGCATCTGCAAAGCATTTTCATTTGATGCCATTAACTATGGAAATTTGCTTATGAAAATTTCCAGTAGAAAAAGCTCATGCTTTCTAGACTTTTCTGATTATGGCCCAATCTTCTTTCCTCTTTTGTCTGCAGCCGCTCTATTATTTTGATCATTACAGCTAAGCTGCAGACTGCTTTGGTGTGATAAATAACACCAGCTGAGCGACAGTGGCCAGCCTGGGTCCTTCTCAACAGGTTCAGGCCACTTAATGTTGTCATTTCCTCAGCACGCTGCAGAAATCTCCACCTGGAGATGGGGCCTTTGCTCAGCCCATAAACTATAGAGCAGCTTGGAGCCTAAATGCAGTCTGGTGGCCTAACAGTGCCAGGGTGAGCGGGAGACCGTGACAGCATGTGGGGAGTTTCAGATGGAGGAAGAAGCCGTGTTGACTGATATGGACATCAGGTAGCCCAGGGAGGGACTCACCGGGGTGAGGATCCCAGCTGCCCACCTCGACGCTCTGCTTCACACCCTCCATCACAAGCTGAACCATGCCTTAACACTGCTCCTGGGTGAGAAGAGCCTGCAGCCCTTCCCAGGCAGAATTAAGGTTGCAAAGTGATTCGGGAGGAAGCCCAGCCTGGGTTGGCTTCATGGAGACCTGCCACACAGTTTGGCGATCAGCTGCTCTTCTCTCTCCGCCTCCGTTTACCTTCCTACCTACTGTGCCTTCTGTCTGCTGGAAGCTGTTATATGTTTGTACAGTAACAAGCATGCTGGGATTTGCTGGGACAGCTGCTGTAGCACAGCAAACATATGGAAATGAGAAGGAATACATCAGTGCCACAAAAAAAAACCCCCTAGCCCTTAGGTCCTGGATGCAAGCTGAAGCAAGACATGGCAGTTGCAGTCGGTTAACATCGTGAGTTACCTCAGGCGTCGGATTTCCCCATTGAGTCTTGTTTCTGTTGATTTGAACAAGTACCCGTGGCTTTCAGTCACCTGCCTGCCTGCCAGCTGCAGCATCCAAAAGACAGAAATCCTTACAGATTATTTCTTCTCAGCCTTATGGATCAGGACAGGGATGAAATGGCAGTGTTCAGTGGGTAGCTACCGTTTGACCTTCAGTGCTGATAATCTGCTTCCATCAGCAAAATGCCACCCATGAGGGGAATGGTCTCTAACCCTCTGCTGCAGGGATCCCATTATGTGGGCTTATCCCTATTCTGTGGGCCTCTTCAAGGCCCTCAAGGAAAAAACAGTGGTGGTGAGGTACCACTCTGACAAGCGAGGCATGATTTCAGTGTACCAGGCCCCATCACACCGTAGAAATACCTTCCTCTGAGGAAAGGTGGTAGCGGACCCTCTCCCTGTGCATGTGGCACAGCACGGCCTCCCCCTGCCCCACATCAGTCAACCCAGCTGAATGGAGAAGAAGTCACTGGTGCCACACAGCAAAGATTTCATCTCTCTCAGGAAAAAGGAGAGATCGAAGCGTGCAACTTCTCAGTTGTGAAGCATGCACCCAGTTTTCAGGTCAATCCCTGTATGACTTGGGCTGCTCTTTACCTGCAACTGCACCAGCACTTCCCATTCACATTGCAAGAGCAGCCAGTACTCGATGCAGTGATGTGGATCAGGGTGAGCTAGATGCACCTGAAGAGGTGGATGAGTAGTTACAGAAGGTGGTGGATCAAAAGAATGGCTGTGGAGACTATCCAAGTGTCTTACTGGGTCCAGGTATATTGTACACACTCGTATTTCCCTTGTGCTTTTCCCTTTCGCCATCTGTGTCTGGTACAACCCTTCTTCCGCTTTATTCCTTGCAGAGATGCAGCAGAAGAGGGCAGTGAAGTCAGCAAGCCGTGTGTGTTATTGGTCACACAGCAGCCTCTCCTCTTTGAATTCCAGTGCTTGGTTGCACAGTGCCATGCGTGCACTGCACGCGGTATCACAGCCCCACTGCAAACTAAGAGAAGTCAGCAGGAGGAAGTAAGCTCAGTGTATTTTATTTATTTTATTTTGTTTTGTTTTGTTTTATTTTATTTTATTTATGTCTCTCTGCTTCTAATGACCTTTTGGTCTCCTATGCAGCAGAGCATGAAAGGAGGGAGAGGATAAAATGACACATCATTATGGTTACACCTTATCCACTTCATGTACAGAATGCAGGTATTAAACAAAGAGGACTACAAATACAGAGTGCCTGGCACATGGGCAAAGAGGCACTCCAGTTTATGATGGTCTCTTCCCGACCTGAACAGAGATTTAATCCAGTATAAGAAGCGACTGGAGCTCATCGAGTACACTGAAAGAGTAGGCTGCCTGTCATGTCAGCAAACACTAAGTCAGCTCTTTCTGTGGCTACGATCATGGGTAATTATCTTTATTACTGTTACTGGGGCCAGTTTCAAAAACAGAGAACTTCCTATAGCTGTCTGCATGGTGACCCAAATAAGCGCATGCTATATAACATTGAAAATGCCATGTCTGAGGTGCATGGGCCCTAGGGGAACTGAATTTAAGATTTTATGCACTAACAGTCTGTGTGTTCATATTGAACAAATCACGGGGTCGTTGGTTTACAGCCAGATCAAAGCTAACACTCACTAAAAGCCAACCCCCCAAAGATTATGAGATTACTAGAAATCTGGGAAATATCCCAAGTCCTCAGATGATGATCTCAAACAATGCCAAGCAGGTGTAATTTCTGGAAGGGGAGAAAGGACACATCCAGGAGCAATGAACCCATAGTAGCCCTACACAAAGGATCGCCATCATTTAAATTCTGTTGTACTGTATCAGCCTTTGTACTATACTTTTGTAGGACACCTCTTCACTGCAATTTTCAGAGATGTTTTATGTCTGCTTTAGCAAACCATTTAATATACTCTTCTGGTTTGTGGGTTTTTTTTTTTTTTTTTGATTTTGCAAAAATAACAGCAGCAAACCAACATAGTATTGGGTTTTGGTGAGGGCAACAGGATCTCATGTGGTGTTAAGAGCGGCAGTACTGTTGTGCAGTTACTTCTTGACTGAGTGCTAAAGTGTGAGCGAAGTCTGGAAACTCAGATTTCCTGACACTGGTTTTAAACTGCTTTAAGCCTTCAGTAGCACTTTCACAACAATGAAGAATGATACATTTCTACTTGAGTCTCTTAACCTACTCTGTGGAGGGTTTTGTTGTTTGTGTGTTTTTTTGTTTTTTTTTTTTTAAAAAAACTTCTCTCACTTTTCCCTTGAGGGAAAGAGACATAGATGAACCTCAGTCCTGTAAATGACAGCATGTTATTTTTAGTTCCTGAACTTAGCTATGCTTAATTAGTTTATGCAGCTGAAAATAAAAAATAAAATCCCATGCCCTGCAGCAGTATGGGTTCATGTATAGCTCCTAATAACTTAAGTTTTTCAATCTATCTGTAAAGAACAGGCATTAAAGTTGTGTGTGAAGAAAGCTGATCCTTCATATATAGCCCTCGTACTTAAAAAAGGACAAACACTTTCCTCTTTTTTATAAAAATGGACAACTTCACTGCCAAACTGCACACCCCCATGGCATGCCTTCAAAAAAGCCATCAGAAATCTAAATGTAATGCAAGAATCTCAACATCTCTGTTGGTTTCCTACATAATACTTTCTCTACTCTTGTGTTTGCTCCTCACATAGCCTATGGAGTTAATCTCTCTGACTGGCATATTTTTCCAAATTACTTATTCTAACAGAATGTGGAATATTCTCTATCTTATGTTTTCATCTTTTAATGCACCTTTCAAAACCCTCGTCTTAAGCGCTATTTTCTATGATTTGTGTCACATGTCGTATCATTCCCTCCTTTTTGTCCTTACCTTGGTTTTCCTTAACAGAGGTAGAGCTTTTATAACTATTCAGTGCAGCCCATTCTCATCTTGCTAAAACCCAAATCAGGGTGTATCCATCCATACTGACTACTGGGGACAGTTCTCCCGGCCTTGCTGGGACTTTGAGCTGGCCTTGATGAGAATCTTGCCAACGGGTTATTGACAATGTCACAGCAGTGGTGGTCAAGGGTTGGTGTTTGAGGCCTCATCCTACAGCAGTGTACTAGGCGATACAGAGCCTGAGCAGTTGCTATGCAATTAAGCAACCACAGCTGTGGACAGACCCTGGCCCCACCTCGTCAGACTAGACTTGGGGTGATGGAGGCAAAGGGAGAAAGGGGTTTGGTGCCAGCACACGTTTGATTTCTGAAGGAGATGCTGCCTTGATCCTTTGTCTTTGCAAGTACCTCATAATTCCTGTCTAGAGTCAATGGGAATGGAATCTTAGAAGGCGAAGTGGGAATTACTAGTATGACTGCCACACAAACATCATACTTTGCAGTCAGTGGATCCACTAAATAAAATAAATCAAATCTGAGTAAAATCCTGTTTCTGTGGGCAAGTGTTACATAGTTATTACTATTCTCGTTTCACAGAGGAGTGTGGTACCAATAAATTAAATATTACAGCCCAAGTCCCACAGCGGGACTCCACGTCACATCCACAATACAATTTGGACCATTAGGTTGAGGTCTCACTAGCAGGTAGTGTTGCTTCTTCAGAGAAATCCCAGAGTGTCTTCTGTTTCCTTAAAGTTTCTGTGGCAAATACAGCTCACAGAATGCCTTGCAATTTCCTAGCATAAAGGGAAAAGGGCTGCATTTTCTTCCTGGTTTTGTGGTAAGGCTTAGACCTCAGAGTAATCTGTATTAAAGTAAGTAGCCACATCTACTAAGGAAGATGAGTCTTCATTCTTCTCCAAGAGGACAAAGACATATCTACACACAATTAATTACTAATCTGTTGGCCCAAGCAGGCTTTCATCAGTCATTTTAAATGTCACTATAGAGGACATGAATGTTTTCAGCAGATAGCTTTTGGACTGTAGATTCCAGGCAGCTCCAGGAAGTCATCTGTACATAATTTGGAAGCAGAAACTCTATTAAGGAGCCCCCCACTTCCAACATACTGTCTAGTGTTATGCAAAATGATATGTCACACAGAGCAGACTGAGAGCCATAATAGTCACACTGGGTGAACAGAATGAATCTCAAAAAGTAGGAAGCTGGTCTTGTAATGCATTATTCATGACTGGCCAAATTAACCCCAGAAACTGGAAGCAGGGGAAGAATGCACAATTTATAGCTTTTTTCACTCTCCAAAGATTCTGACTCCAATGTCACATTTGCTCCACACATGATCCCCTTGCTTAAGTAATCTCCAGAAAGAGGTTTCAAGGTGATTGGGTATTTCTGTAATTATTTAAACTTACTTATTGTAAGTTTAAAAACAGATATAGTTACTAATAAGTTTATTTTTCTTTGCTCTAATAAACAAGTGCTTCTGAATGGGAGATAGCTAGTATTTTTTTTTCTGATGAGGCTGGCATTTTAATTTATTTGTGTGGTAAGTCATCCTTTAGGAATATGAACTTTTGGGCAAGTCGGAGAAATAAGGACAATCCCTAAAAGCGTCACGAATTTTTGTATTGCAGATGCAGATTACAAGTGCATTCCCTGGATAAGAGGGAGAGAACCCATCTGCAGCCTTTCTAAACATACAAAACAAAACAAAACAGGGCACAGACCTTTTTTTTTTCAAAAAGCTACATTAAGAAAAGAATCTGAATATTCAAAATGCAAATGGTGCCTGAGTTTCACACTCACTTTTACAAAGTTAGCCTACAAGTCTCTTGCCGAGAGATAAACGAAGTACAGTTACTCTATCCTCTGTCATGCTGGAGAGACTGTAGAACCCTTTAGAAGAGGAGCTTTAAACTATACGTAGTCATTTCTCATGTGTCCTGGATGAGTTATCTGGTTTGTGGGTTAACCAGGTCATGGAAAATAACTCAGAGACCTAATTGCTATATTTTTGAAATAGCACTCTTACGAGTGTGGTGGTATTTCTGCCACTAACCATAAGGTGGCATAACATGCACAGCAGAACAGCAAACCTTCCTTTTATTATTGCTTTGTACATCATATTCCTTGGCATGTTACATTTTAATGGTGAAAGACAGGCTGTAAAAGCAGTTGAGCTTTTAAAAACCCTGAACTATTACAAAAGCAATGACAAAGAAAGATATGTATTTGTGTGCGTATACGCACATATAATCACGTTACGGTGATTTTCATCCTAGCAAATAATAATTTTGAGCATAGACTAGATGATGATGTTAAAAATAAAATTACAATTATTTTCCTTTTTTTTTTTCTTTTAGTTTACTTTCCACTATCTATCCAGTTTTGCTTTTAGCATTCTGCCTTTCTTAAGTTTGATGTGTTCTTTTTCCCAGATCTTCCTTCACAGGGCTAGCCTCTCCAGGCTTAATTTTCCTTTCAGATTATTGTATTGTGAAATAAATTTGATGCATTAAGAATAGCCACAGGTTTAATTTCTTGCCAACTGGGCAGATTAATAGAAACGTCTTTCAAGTCAGACAAATATTACACATACATTAACTACACACCCATTAACCCATTGAGTCTAATACTTCCCCAAACACACACCTTACCTTAATAAGGTGAAATCTTCTTAATTTGGATAAAAACATCTTTATCAGAATCCATTAATTCAATATTTTGTCATCAAAAGCACGTCAGAAACACATTTGTTGAGCATAGCTTTTTGTATTTGCTTGCTTGAGGAAAAAATGACAAAGACCCCGTAATCCTAAATAAAATCCAGCATGAAAAGATTTCTTGCAGATTTGGAAAACTCTGTGACAAGCGATAAATCAGCAACTGGACTATATGCCATGGGTCTTGCTTCCGTAGTAAACACAGTCTCTATTACAGCTCCTGTCTCATTTTGATCACTGGAGCACCTTACAGTAAAGGGATGTAAAAAGGAGGTTGTTTTAAGCTGTCAGTGGAGGATACTTTATGTTGGAAAAATCCCAATCTTTCCCTTCCCAGCCCACAGAGAAAGGAGTGGAAGGAAGAAAGAGATGGGGCCAGGACAAAGGTTTATGTGAGCCTTTGTTGGGGGCAACCGGAGGGGATGCTTGTCCAAGGGAGGTGAGCAGAGAGCTGCAGGTAATGGCCAGACTGGCAGGACCCTGCCTGTACTGATGGGGCCCTGTCATCCTGTGCCCAACAAGAAGAGCAGCCACCCTCCAGAGATCACCAGCAAAGGTGACAGTGACGAGGCAGGTCCGAGGTGGAGCCGAGAGGCATCATTGGCAGTTTGGGGTGAGGGAGGTCCTTGGCCAGGCACAGACAGGGCCACAGCACAGCTCAGACCAGCACCAGGGCCTGGGTTTAAATGTAGGTAAAGGCAGGTCCTGATCAAAGCAGGTGAGGTCCCCAGTGAGGTCTCCCCGGACTGCAGGTCCCCAGCAGTGGGAGCTGGCTGTGGCAGCCAGACCCTTTTGCTCCTCTCAGAGCTCTGGGCTCCTCTAAGTTTTCTGCAGAGCTGCCAGGCAGTGCTGGCACCAGGACAGGTCCTGGGCATGCTCCCACAGCCAGGCAACAGTCTCCGTAGGTGTTCTTCTGGTCTCCAAGCACTCCAGAGGACACTCCCTACAGCAATCTAGATACAGCCCCCCCTAAACTTCAGGGCAAACAGACTTATTTGAATTATAAGGCCTTTAGAAACCAAAATATGACTTTGAACATGTACGTGTAAGAGTGGCATAGAAGGTCACTGCTTATCACACACCTGAGGATCTGACTGCAACATATAAGCCAGGCAGCTTTATTTGTTAAGAAAACCAACACATTGCAGTGTGGATTATTAATATCAGACCAAGGTTGTTTAAGCTAGTTGTTGGCTTGCACTTGCTCCAACACTTGGGACTCTATCTGTTTGCCAATCTGGTTCTGGCTACACAGATGAAGCAGGATAAATACACCTTAGTGACATTTTATTGAATAGCATGGACAATGTGGGGAGCTGACCTGTTTGCTCACCTGTAACACGGTTCTCATTCCAAATATGTCACGTGCTAGAAAATGCTGTGACCCTTCCTTGTGTGTGATGCTCTACTAATTAAGCAGGTACGCAATGTTGTGGAAAACGAGAAATTAGATTACTCTTGGAGTTGCATTCAGCCAAGTTATAACTCAGCTTCAGCGAGCCCGCTTGGCACTGATGCACAGCAGTGTTTTGAAAGCATGGCTGGATGTGGCTGTTGTGAAATAAATAGGGAACTGGGACAGAAAGCTTAGAGAAGTGATAGTGAGTTCTAGAGGGATAAGCAAAACAAGGAGAGTCTTTTTTACCTTCCCGGTATTATTTATGCATGGCTGCTGTTTAGCGAGACTATCTTCAGGGTCTGTTGCTGGTTTTGAGAGCCTATAGATCATGCAGGAGCAGCTATTCCACAAAGCTGTCATGTCTGGGACTGTGTTGTGTGACTGACCAGCAGGTACACATGTGGAGGCAGGAATTACATCCAGATGTTGAATTTGTTTAAAGTCAAAGAGAAACATCCAAACTATGACTTGCATGAAGGAAATGGAAATGATGGCAAGAAGCCATCATTTATCAGCAAGGGCCTGTCATTCTAGGGAAAACAGAGCAGTTGTATGTATACATTACATGTGCTTACCAGCAAGCAGCACAGGCTAGATCCTTAGTGTCCTAATAATTATTTAGGGTCCTGGACAGCCTAGTGCCCCTTTACAGTGAAGCAGAGTGCTGCTGCTACTCCTAGATGGTCAGGGCTGCTCTGACATGCTGTGAACACTCCACCAGCATGCCATGCAGGCATAGCTTTAAGGGACAAACTCTGCAGCAATAATCTTGATATGAAGTATCTCCTTTATGTGTCCATTTTCACAGATCAGAATTCCCCGACTGTCCATAATGCACATATTAGTTCACTCATGAACCCTCTGCAAATTAATGAATCTTTCAGGCTGATTCCTAGTTATGGTTGCAGGGGTAGTCAGCTCCATGGACAGAAAGGAGAGAGACACAGCTTCTTTAAGCCTTGCATTGACAAGGGCATCCTACACCTTATGCAGCCCTAACCCATCAAACCTCTAACATGACCTCAGGGTCCAACCCAGCCACCTTGTTGTAAACGCGCTATTCTGGCAGGCAACGATGCAGCCTCATCAGGCTATATCAGGCACTAAAAAACAGGTTTCTGTCAAAATGCTCAACATAGTGGGTAAGAGTTGAATTAGTTTCCAAAAAATGTCCTGCTGATGTGGGAGCTATACACGGATGGAACATTTTTCCAACTTGAAAAGAAACTTCTTCAGCGTATAAAAGAGCTCCCAGGTTGTAATTTGCTATAATTAAACTAGATGAGGCTGATACTGGAAGGAGGCAGGCCAATTAGTTTGGGACGTCAATTTTTGTTTGTCACTGTCAAAGTCTATTAAAAGAACTTGATAGATTGTTGAGTTGGCTTTTTCAACCAGATAATCCCCACATAAAAGATAGGCAGGCAGCCGGGTGCAGGGAAGCACATTGCAGTTGGCGTTGAAAAAAGGCTGCACCTGCCAACGTGGTGCTTGGAGGTGACCAAGGTGTTGCAACGCCTGAGCTGTGGACAACTGGATGGAGAGGTGAAACTCAAGATTCAAACATGGAGCTGATCTCTGCATGGCAGCTGCAAACAAAGGAAGCCTGCACTCAAAGTCATTCAAAAGAGACAAGCCACTAGTTGCTTGGGCTAAAATCTGCCATTTCTGTGGCAGGACTACAGATTATTGAGGGGCTCAATTTTGTGTTCCCAGGTTTTAAACAAGAAAGGCTAGTCCTGTTGCATGCTAAGCAGCTCCCATACCCCTTGCTTCAAACTCTGTGTTCTGGTTTTGTTTATTGAGGGGGGCCTAAGGTGGTAGCTTCTGTAGGAAACTGCTAGAAGTCGCTCCCCTTTGTTCAGTGGACTCGGCCGGGCCTAGGGCGGACCTGCTGCTGCCCAAGGCCGAGCCGATTGGTAGCAGAATGTTCCGTGATAGCGCCTTTGTGATAACGTATTTAAGAAGTGGAAAAACAAGAAAAAAAAAGACGAGATGATGTGAAGCAGCTGAATGGGGGCAGAGAGGGGGAGGCACGAGCCTTGTGGGCCTTGCAGGCCTCAACCTCTGTCCTCCCACCAGGCGGCCGACTGGGCCCTACTCGGCCCAGCCTGGATGCAAGAAGTGGAGAGGAGACGAGATGTGAGTGAGATGTAAAAAGATCCCGAGAGGTGTCTGCCAGCCTGTTGTGAAGAACTTTTCTTGTGAGAGAAACAGCTGCAAACACCAAGGTCAGTGAAAAAGGAGGGGGAGGAGTAATGCAGCTCCTGGCCAAGATTCCCCTGCAGCCTGTGGTGACGACCATGGTGGAGCAGGTTGTCCCCCTGCAGCCCATGGAGGTCCACGGAGGAGCAGAGATCCACTTGCAGCCTGTGGAGGTCCCCACGCTGGGGCAGGCAGAGGCCTGAAGGAGGCTGTGGCCCGTGGAGGACCCCTGGGGCAGCTGTTCTGGAGGGACTGCACCCCGTGGAAGAGATAACCCACGCCGGAGCAGTTTCACAAAGGACTGTGGCCTGTGGGAGGGACCCCACACTGGAGCAGAGGAATGCGAGGAGTTCTTCCCCCGAAGTCGAAGTAGAGGCTTAAAACAACACGTGATAAACTGACTGCGACCCCCATTCCCTTTTCCCCCCTGTGCTGCTCGGGGAGGGGGGAACATAGTAGCGATAATGTTAAGCCTGGGAAGAGGGCGGGGTGGGGTGAAGTTATCTCGTTTCTCTGTCTCATTCTCCTGCTAGTTTTAGAAATAAATGAATAGTTTTCCCCAAGTCGAGTCTGTTTTGCCTGTAATGGTAACTTTAAAGATTTCTCCCTGTCCTTATCTCAGACCTCGAGCCGTTTTTCTTATATTATCTCTCCCTATTCTCTTGGAGGGTGGGGGGAGTGAGAGAGAGACTGTGTAGTCTGGTCCCGATCAGGGCTGAACTACGACACTCTAATATCCTTACTAATATATGGTAAACACCATTTTCTTAATACCAGTTTTTACACTACTGAAAGCAAGCAGTATATATAAAACCAAGTATAATGCCCATGATTTTAACTGATAGAAGTCTTTTGAAAATTATTTATAGTAGTTAATGTCATATCCTAGCATTAAAATAACTCTTCAGAAAATCCTGGCTATAAACTTTTTCATTTTAGAGACTTCCTTCAGATCATAACTGAACTTAAAAAAAATTCTTTATTTCGGATTTTTGTGTAAAAAACCTCTATGGATAGGAAACAGCTGGGGACATCAGCCCAACCAATAATTCCTCCAGTAACATCAGAAATTGTAATATATAATCACTTTATACCACTGTACCAGGCAAACATGTTCATTTCTCTATCTAGTTCCTGTTATCAAGTCCTGAAGACATCAGCTGCTCCTTTATGAACCTGGTGGTACCTGGCTCAGTCCTTAGTGAACGTGCAGTGCCTTATTTCTGCAGTCATATCTCCAGTTTTGCTGTCAGTCTGAGTACCATTGTAAATCTTATTCTCTGTAAAACTTGAAGTAAGCAGAAACTTGGGGAAAGGAAAAAAGTCCAAAAGTTTGAAGTTCTAAGTTGTTACAGTATGATTTATCAATGTCACCATAACAGTTTATACCAACTGATAATCTGCTCTAAGGTTTTAGAATTGTCAGCAAACTCTGTTTTGCAGTGTAAACCTAGACATTTCCTGAAATTGCATGTTACAGTTAAGCTTAAGAAAACTATCCAAGTTTATTTAGAAAGCCAACACTTATTTCCTATAGCTGGCTGATCTGGGACTGACCTAACACCTTACTGAAAGTATGTATTGCAAAAAAAAAAAAAAAGAAATTATTACTCAAGGCTTCCTACAAAAATGTTAGTCAGTATGTTCTACTATATTGGAGGACACAGCAATTAACATTCAAATCCATTTATTATTCTCAAGATTTTCTTCACCAACATGTACACATTGATTGGTGTTATTTTTTTGTGTCTCAATTTAGAAAAGAACGACAGTTTCCCTCAGCATTGCAGTATGCATTTTGGCTTCTTCTAATGAAGACAAATTCCTCTCAATCAGGATCGTTCTGTTCATTAAGTGAGACAGATGGCAGACTTGCTGTATTGGTAACGATTCTGAGATTTTAAGCGTATTTGGGATATACAGGTTTGTGTTTCCTAGCTAAAAACTGATCGATATTTCAGATGGAAGTCAGGTTCTGCCTGTACAGAATTCTTGCAGCATGTGCACAGTTCTTCATTAGCAAGCTGAAAACATGAAGGACCCACAGAAAGGCAGAGTTTAGACACATTCAGACCAATTTGTAAAACTTGGTCCAGCAGATGTGTCTATCTTGGTAGAAAATTAAATAGATGCTTCCAAAGCTCTGCCAGAACGGAGTGCGAATCTACACAACTGATGTGGATGTAGCGCTCCTTCCCTTTCCTCCTACCTGGTCCTGAGGGTAGCACTGGGCTTGGCTGGAGGCCTTTAATCTGCCAGCCCATAATAATTAATGCTGAGAAATTAATGCTGAAGTGTAAAGCTCAAATGGCAACCACATTGATCATAGGAATCATTGTGTTAGATGCCCACGTCCTGGGCTCTCTCTGTACTTGAGTAAGTTGAAGCAAGACAGCTTCTGGAAACTGTCACACACAGGATGGTGCTCATACAACCCCATCTCCCAATTTCTGGAGCCATCACAAGCATAGAAGGGTGCAGGCACTGGCTAGGTAGGCATCATCACTGTTTAAGGTATAATGTAGAGAAACAAAATAATCTGGCATGCTAAGCAGGAGTAAAATATTACAGACGTAGATTAAAATGTTTTCACCATATTAAAAGATTACAGCTGTAAAGGAATTCACATACTATCTTCTTCAGGATGCCTCAAAAATGATATGTTTCTTATTAGTTTACTGACAAACTACCTGGCTTTTAATCCTAGGATGAGGTCTTCAATGTGGGCAAACCTGCTGCTTTGCTGTATTGTAGAATATATGGGAGAAGAGTGTATGAGGGAACACACAAATACGCGAGGACAGATGGCATTGTCTTCATACAAAGCATTCCTCTTTTTGGCACAGTCTGACTTCGCACACAAAGACATACCATTGCAGGTATATCCAGTCCTAGGAATGCTAAGAAACAATTTTATTCAGTTGTTGTTTCTGTTGACTTTGTTTTAACACTTACTTCATACTCGGTTTCAAGGAAGGTTAACCTGTGTTCAGGTTGTGTTTTCTCCAAAGATGGTGAGGTCTTTGATTTAAAACTGAGAAAGGAGAGAAACAGGTGGATGCACCATAAGAGCCTTGTCACCTAAAAATTATAGACTCTACATCACAATAATAGACAATTAATGTTGTTAGACCAGAAATTACCAGTTGAAGACTGTTTATGATATTTATGAAGGAACTTAGTGGACCTTTGTTCAGCTTCTGATGGAGAGGTAGAGACACACATATCAGAAGGAATGTCTTTTCTGACAATCCCACCAAAGAAACCATAAAATGAGAAAGTGCGAAACCAGAAACAGCCCCAAAACCCTGATGAAGTTTCCTCTGAATGCTGAGGCACATAGGCTTTGTGGAGGGACGTAACTCTCTGGGACATAAAACAGTGCACAGTGCTTTGTATAGTAATTAAGAAAGAAACAAAGTGTTCTGTTAAAAAGACTTCCAGTTCCCCAGGTAAAATAGCTTTGTGTATCACTTTATGCTAGTGGTTACAGAATAGAAAACAAGATACCACAGAGTTACATACATGTTCTTTCTCCAGAAGTATTTACAAATAACTTTACAAATTTTTACACACATTTTCAGGTTTGCTTGTTTACTTTTAAATTAAGAGCAAAATTAGGCCCCAGAGGCTTCTAAGGCTTCAGTTGGTACCTTGTACTGTACATTCATGCTTGGCTTCTTCCTGGGAGAAGAGAGGAAAAGAGTTTAAAAATGTGCAAATCACAGACAACTAAAGAGCCCTGGATGTAATGGTTCCTAGAGACTGACATCCGTAGAGCGGTCATCCTACTTCTCTTCAAATCAGAGACTGCTACTGATGGTGAGCTGAGGACAAAAGAGATTAGGAAAGGAGAAGGAGCCATAGATGAATTGCAATAATTGGATGAGTACATTAGTGCTGGAACGTCTGGGTAAGAGTCATAGATCAATTCCTACTGCATACAGCAGTTGAAACAGTGCAAGGAGTGGACACTGTGAATTCTAAATACAGCATTAAAATGACCTCTTGTACACTGTTAGGGTTTAACTCCTGTTGCATATTTTGGAGTCAAAATTACTGTTTACTGACACAATCTTGACCAGGCAAAGTACGATTCTATCAGTCAAAAAGTACTGACTTTTTTTGAGAAAGACACACCCTTCTCCTAGTTTTCACAGGTTGTTTTGTTTTCATGCCTTAACACTAAATATTGTAAAAATATTGAAATTAAAAAAGAAAAAATTTACAATTTACAAGTGTCCATATAAGCAAATTATTCAAAAATTCAAGATCGTCTACAAGGATCTATGAAATAACAACGCTGATAATGACACTGAGCCTACAGGAAGAACAATCCACATGCCGTGAGAAACGGATGGTGGGTTTCTTCCAGAAAGATGAGTCACAAGGTTGGTCTTTTCTTCTAAAATCGTTTCTTCAGCTACAGCAGCAGAAGTCTTGAGTCCAAGTTCATTACTTACTTCGACCTAAAAAGCAGAATATGTGAATTACTTACAAATGAAAACCTGTTCTCTTTGTCTTCTAATTTGTGAGATGTGAATTCACACCAGCTGACAGGTGAGTAACTAATGAACAAGTGGATAAACCACCTCTGGTCACTAATTTCCTCAGCTGTAAGACCCACATATAAGGTCAAGAATGAATGGTTGGATACAAAGTGGTAGCTTTGTATCATGCATACCACCAACGTGAAAAATATTTGGGGAAGAGTCCAGCAGCTGGTGAAATATGTCTGAAGCTCACATAATAATAGATTCTTTTTAGCATAGTTTATTTTGACACTGTAAGATGTATTTTCACCATGTTAAAAATTCAGACCTGACCTGATGACAAATGTGTGTATTTGGGCTGGACTCACACTGTTTATACTCCTCACCACAACGACAAGCCTGCTGAATCTATGTATTCTCACATGACTCCCTGTAAACCATGTTCACATGTGTAATCTTGAAAAATCTATGATGGTCTTTCGTAGCAATTTTACAGTGGGTAGAGTCTCAGGAGAAGGCACAAACAGGACAGGACCACACAAACCCATCACAGAGCAGTGGGCTCTCCACTGGCAGAGTTTCTCAGACACTGAATCAGTCCCATGAGCAGAAGTTAGCAATGTCCCTAGAAATGCTAGAGACATCTCTAGTTGGAATTAGGGATTCAGTGTCTATCCAGACAGGGTTGCCCAAAGCTATAGCAGCACTGGATCAGACCTTCTCATCCAAACAGCAATAAGGTGCATGTAAACTTTAACTTTGGCAAACCATTAATAATAATAATGATAAAAAACCCTAAAGCAAGCCAATATACAACTTTTTTTTTTTTCTTTTACTTTTAATCCCCATGCTTCTCTCTTTTCTGTGTAGTGGTACATGAAGCAATTCTAATTACTAAGGAGTGACCTGGCTGTTGATATTGTGCTTGAAGCAAATGAAAAAACAACCATCTTCTTTATAGTCCATGTGCTTTAGTCCCAATGAAAATACAATGATTTTTTTTTTTCCACTCCCTCTATTTTCTCATGCCTTACACACGTCTTAATTGAAACCGTGTTCAGGGCAAAGATCCTGCTTCTCCTTGACCTATAGCCTAATGGAGTTACAGGCAGAATGAAGAGCAAACAGATAAGCTATGATCATTCATATTTGCATTAAAAAATGTTCCCTGGGAGAACAAGATCAAATTTAACCTCTTTTCAGGGGTGAAAAGGAAAACTAATCTTAGACTTGCTAATGATTAATAATTATGGCAGCACTAAGCAGACCTTACACTGAATACGAGTACTCAATGAAACCAAACTGTCTCCTGCATAGTTTTGTTGAGGCCACAGAACCTTGCATTTTCAATAGGCTATATTTAGTTAATTTATGAATGAAATAAGGGAAATTAAAGGAGTGAGAAAAAGGGAAATACAGCCAAGCTTTCATCTATAAAAAGCGTCACACTGATTTTTCCCATGAGTAAAGTGGTACGGATGGCAATGATCTGAAACCTTTATTAAGGCTTTGAGTGTATTTAACAAGCATTATTCACATTCAATTCTAAGAGAACAGAAATTGAGTTTTTCACAGCCTGGATATCAGAAGTCATATGTCTTAGGGATACTATGGATTCTTAGACTATAAATAACTGATACAGATAGCAATTAACTTATCAAAAGAAGTCAAGAAGGCTGATGTTCTGCAAAGAGATAAACATCTGCAGATTTCTGGCACAATCCACTGACTATTCAAATTGTTTCCAGCAATTTGTCTTTTAATTCAGACTTTGATCACTGATATTATTTTTCCTCCCTGCTTAGGTAAAGATCCTCTCTGTATCTTTCAGTGCATAAAACCAAAACATCAATAAAGAAGAAAGCACAATATAATTTCTCTTCTGGTTTTGTACTTCTAGCGGCCGTAAAGAAGCCAGAGAAGGTCCTCCAAGTGGGACAAGAATACCCATACGTGAGAAACAGGAAGATGCCATTTATTCTTCAGTACTGCAAGCTCACCAACAACCCCCAAATCCTTTGAGCTACTTAACCAAAATCTACTATCAAAGAACAAATTCAGATTCTGTGACTTTTCTACTGCAAAACAATTGAACAGATTTTACAGGGACATATTTGTAAGTCCTTTGTGAAAATCTCTTTTTTTCCGCTCCTTTAGGTATTGTAAGTTTGCCAAGAAAGTACTAAACATTTATTCGGCAAACTCTTTAAAATTAACCTGGATGCAGGTTTTGAGATTAAAATCTTTTCTGGAGAGATGTAAATTTTGTAGATGTGACTTTCTTTCTCCTGCATACCAATTTCACTTTTTCAGTCTAGCAGCTTATTCAGAATGGACAGAACCCCATTTGCTGTCATCTTTCCCACAGAAAATGCAGCAAAATTGGCATGTAATGAAATATTACTGAGAAAGCAGATTCAAATGCAATGGGTGTACTTAAAGCCATGTCAAACTGTTCATTGTTTCATTTTGTTGTCTTAATATGATACTTCTTCCTGTTCTAGCATACACCCTCATAGTGAGATAGGGCTTTTTCTCCTTTCCAGGCCTTCATAGTTCTACAAAATTTGCTCACGAAATCTGTGTAAAATTTTGTTCCTGATTATTTCTACAAACTGAAAGTTGCAGCATGGATAAAATATATATTTAAAAACATGCAAAAATTGATAAAGTCACAAGCAAAGTTTAGGCGTCAAATGCCAACTCAAAACAGTTTGTTAGCAATTGTCCATTTTAAATTAAAACTCCCAGCACATGCTCACATGCATACAGCAGGAAAAAACATTCAAACTAATTTTAATTCTGTTAACTGGTAAGTAAAATACAGTAAATTTCAATTAGCAGTAAGTTTCAATTAGCTGCATGTGATTTTCATGTTGCATTTAAGATGCATGAAAGGCCCAAAGGTAAACTTAAAGGCAGAAAGCATCAGGGCAACAACTTACAAGCATCTAAGAAGGATTTCCAAATGAATATTTCTGTTTTACCAAAAATACTTTGAAATATAATCTATTTGATGTTATCTGAGCTTCTGCCAAATATATATACTAGAAACATCTCCCCATATCTTAATTTATTCCTAATAAAATTAATAGATATGCATCCAAAATTATTCATTAGGTAGCAGAATAGGAAGAGTCTATGTGACTATGTGAAAAGATGCGATTTTCGTGGTGGGAGCAAATAAGTGGTCACAAAGAGATAATGAACTTCCAGTGAAATTCTACAACTAGATAGATTTTAAACTGACTACTAGTTTTTCAGAAAACATTTTTCTTTCAGTAGCTAGACAAATGTAAAAGCTTCTGCTTTTGCATAAATGGAAAATGGGCCAATCTCATTAAGGTTTATGCAGCAGCAACAGCCATAAACCAGCTCCTTTCTTGCAAAAAAGTCAGCAGGGAAGCAACTCCATCCTCCACCACAAGCCTCTCCTTGCGTTAAGCCGAGGCATGACACAGCAGACATGGTAATATCTACTAATCCTTGCTTTAGCGGATATGTCATCAATGACAAAGTGTCCTTACTTGCATGTTTTATGTGGATTAATTTTTAATTAAGTCCTAATTAAAATATAATTAAATTATTAGTAACCTGACACCAAAATTATTTCAGGAGAAGGTTAGCTTTCAGTCCAGTTAGAAGGATTAATGTGGTCTGTAGGACCAGAACCTTACCTACAGGCTTTACAGGCTTTAACTCAACATGTTCCTGGGGGGGCTGTCGGTAGGAGTATGTGTCAAGTCCACCTATGAAATCAACTGAAAATACAACAGTTCCAGAAATGAACAAAGGGAAACAAAAATATGTCAACTGAAAAATAAATATGGAGAAATTATGTTAAAAAAAATAGTAAGCACATGCACAGGTTTGCATACTAGAAATAAACAAGTAGGTAAAAATGCTGTGGAAGCTGCTTACAGAAGTCTCTGTGCTCTGTCTTTCTCGGTGCCCAGTTAGCCCCGTGCCTGGCACGGCAGGCTACCAGTTGGCTGATCAGACCTGCACACTCCTGCCAGTGTGCACGCATTTGTAGATCTGCATTTGTAGATCTGCAGAGCACGTAAACAGAAACCACTGAGGGGTGATGAGGCTGCTTTTCTTTAGGGCCACCTCAGCATATATTTCATAATTCACTTCCAACTCCTTTTGAAGTGTTTAGAAATTTAGGCAGTGGAAACAGTTTAGTTCGTGAACCTAATTTCACCTCAGCTTCTACAAATCAATGGACTTGCAGGAACGTAACACAACAACAACAAGGAAAACCAAAGGTGTGTCTGCTGAGTTGAGAATAAACAGGTGAGAACTGAATGTGAAAAAGCAGCAGCATCTTCTGTGGACAAACTTGTGGGGACAGGAAGCCTTTGCAGAATGCCTTCCACTTTCTCTCAAGATTCCTATGTCAGAAATAACATGGGGATATCTGCTCTTGAAAAGTTTTTAGTTCCTTCTATGGTCATAATGATTTTAAAATAAGACCTTTTAGTCTGAGTCTTGTATCTTGTTATTTTGGTAAGATTTTCAGGAGCTTCAAGATGACACACATCCAAGCTATTCTAGAAATGTAAAAGCAGGTTTGTGGAGAAGGTTATTTTTCTGTTGATTTAAATAATGGGCTTTTTGCAGACCTCTGCAGAGCTGACAGATTCATGGAACATTAGGATTCTCTGATCACATGGAAAGAAGCTGCCTGTGTTTGTTTATATACAGGCATATATTAGAAGTCCTAAACAGAGTTTAGATCCTCATTGTATTAATCACTGTATGAGCACCTAATAAGAAGCAGCCCCTTCCCAAGCAATGTGTTCCCTAGGCAAACAATGAAAGAAGGTTACTCATTCAGGATGAGGGGATGGGGAAATGAGGCTCGGAGATGAAGGACTGATGAAATACCCGCTGAAATCCATGGAAATACTCCTGTTGATTTTAGTTGCCTCTCCTCTTGAGTACAGGAAAGAGGTAACTTGGCTGAAATCTGAATATGATGCACTTCAATCATACAGCATCACCTTAACTGCAAGATGTTTTTCTTAAAACTATCTGAGCAGAACACAATGCTGAAGAGCTGGCCCAGCTCAAGTGCCAGCCCCAGCCTATCTGCACCTCCTCTTCAGACTGTGTTTCTTTCATGTTGCAGCTCTCCTTAAGAATGCTGTCACTAAATAAAAGCACATATACCAAAATTGACTTAAGCACTAATGGGACCGAACCCTTACAAAGGGACGTATTTGCAGATACATTTTTGTGAAAGCTGATTTTCAAATATCTAGACATCTAATGTACGACAGTAGATGTTACTGATTATTTTTTTTTAAAATAAATTGTGTCCATAGTGATCTAATTTGTTTTTGTGGTTATATACTTTCATTTTCCCTGCTCTCTGAAGGGTTTTTTTTTTTTTTTTTTACTTTGGACATGTAATAGAAGGAGTTAGAAAGTATGTTTTTGAGATAATTCACCACTTCAGAACCACACATCATTCCTCTTAGCAAACACAAGTATCATCTGCAGCTGTAAGCAGGGAGAAAATTTAAAGTAACTAGTCCTACCAACAAGTATTTTGGAGAAAGAAATGAAGTCAATATGTATTAATGATTGATAACATAGACGTATCTTCATCTGACAAAGAAAACATATTTCACAGAACCATCCAACAAGTTTTGAGATGAGCTGCTCAAATCTGTTTAGCTGAGGCTTTCTCTTTTGCAATCCAAGACATGTTATACAGTATTAATGTTGAAGTTTGACTTAAAATTCATGTGAAGATAATTCTCAAGGAAAGAAGTTGCTCTATCAGACAAGACAATGGAATGTGCCATTTTTCATTATGTACTCTATCTTACGGCTGATAGCTCTTTAATATGAAGATTCATCATTAGTTATTTGAATTATAAGTTACTTTTCATTTTAAAAATTCAGTCTGATTTTACCTGATATTTTCACCACTTATGTCTAGTAGACTGCCAGGACTAAGATCTCAAATGGCCATTAAAGAGAGACATTTGAATTTTTATTTCCTTTTGGTACAAATCTATCACTATGTACATCTCACTTCAAACAGACATTCTAGACATCCCACTTTGATCAAATACTTTAAAACTTTAAATTGACCAAACTTTTAACATGCATATAACCTTCTGTTTCGTCAGCCAAAAGTAAACAGTAAAAACGTCTGTATAGATTTCCCAAGGGCAAAACATTAGTTTAAGGATGATATAGAATAATTTATTTTTTTTTTTTTTTTTATTTCTGACCTGGTTCATACATTATGGATAATTTCTGCCATAGATTCATAGGACTACAATAATTAACTTCAGAAAGTTGCATAAGCCTGAAAAAAAGTTCAATGCCAAAAAAAAAAAATCACTTTCTATATAGTTCTATAATTCTATACATTAAATAAAATAAAAAAAAAACAACCCACAACTTGTTAGCAGTAGGGATATTCAGTCACTAAACAAGAAACACCCCACAGAGTCCAGTCATTAACTACAGTCATGCAGAGAGAAACTTAAAATCCTAGGGAGAGGATTTTTTAGCACCCCACAGATAATAGCAGGTTACAGCAGGAGCTAGTTATTTTATCTGCAGCTGGCTGCAAAACATGATCCATATTCCCAGGGAATTGCTCTCTTGTTGTGTCACCTCAGTTTTGTGGTTGGGCTGGATGCTTAATGGCCAGTGTGAAATGTTCCTTTAGAGTTCCCTACCTGCTGAGCTTGGAAGTGCAAATCTGTGCTGGCTGTCCACCGTGGGTAGCCTGTTAAAATGATGTTCATTCACTCACAGGCCATATCAGAAGAACAGTTGTCATAATCTGCCTGAGTGAGAAAAGTGCAATACGCTGCTGGCTGGAGAGAGTGTATCCACTGTCATCAGTAATTTTGAGGGTTATTCTTTTCTCGACAGATGACATTTAGGCTTACCTTACTACTATTAATACGGTGCCTTTGCCCATATGCCAGTTAAAATTTGCTTTCCTCTGAAGAGAGCGCAGAAGAATCAGAGCTCTGAAAAAATCCTTTCTCCTTTCCCACCCTCTCATCTGGAATTCAGCTTCTCTGGCAACATCCCACTGACCTGCTGGCAGGCCCTGTGCAAACAGCTGCCAGAGCTTGTCAGCTCATGGGTATGTTACTAATTTCTCCTTTCAAAGTTGGCAAATTCTAAGCATGTCTGGAGGTGTAGGATATGAACAGAGCACTGATATGCAGATAGCACGATTCTCAGTAAATCCTGCAGCCTCTTGGCCTGGAATACCTTAGATCCTATTGATAATTGCTTCTCCTTTTCATAAATGAGGATAAGCCCCAAAATGGATGGCTTGAGTTGCTGACACCTCCAGCTGTCCCATTCCAAAAGAGGGGCAGGCTAGCAGCTGCTTGAACGTGTGTTTCTATGTACAGAAGATTTTCTTTACCTATGGGGTGCCAAATACTATTTTGCATTGAATTATTTTCCTTGTGCTGCGATTTTTTTTGAATGGCAATACATTAATGCAATTGCAAAGGTATGTAACTGGGGAGGGTGTAATCAGGTCATGTAAGTGACAGAGAGTAAGAAAAGGTGCCAAAGTCAACAAGAAAGAGGAAGCAAAAATAGGGGATTGATGATAAGTCAGTGCTAGGTGCATAAAGTCCAAACTTTGGAGTTTCCAATGGGTGCACTTGTAGCTTACACAAACTTCCCAGATAAGCACAATTTTTTTTTTCTAGGTTCTTCAGTTACCTTCTGTTCTCAAGAGACACACTGTTCTTATACCCTTCACTGAGCCAGCCAGATTGACCCAGCTATCTGTCTGGAGCCAATACCATCCATTTCCCCCTCTTCATACTAAGTTTGAGCACTGAAGCCTCAAGTCACGTAGCAGAAGAATCACATTCCTTTGCAGGATCCCAGGAACAGTTTCTTATTTACATAGTGGACTAAAGAAGAGAAAATGTGTGCAAGACAATTAAGAAAGGAAGAAGAGACATCAGTAATCCTATTTGGCACTGTGATTGCTGCTCTGTCTCTAAAAAGTACTAGCAGATGGTAATCAGGTTAAAACAGGATAAAGTAGTAGAAAATTACTAAGAGACAACCTTTTACATAAACTTTTATTACTGGAAGCTAGAAGAGGAATATTTCAGGGTTCCAGAGTAATTATTAAGATTCGACACCAGATTTTCTTCTTAGTTTTCATCTAGATAGACTATAATTTTAAAAACAGCCCTACATTGTAACATGTGAGTACCATACTTCCGTGCAGGATGCTGCTGAAAGAAGCATCCTCTCAAAAGTTGCCTTAAAAAGGGCACTGGTACAGAAATTTTAACTGGGTCTTTGCTACTGACTCTCTCCTCATTGTATCAGTGTTGTGACATTTAAGATTTTAATACTGGATATTCAGAGATTTTTTCTTTTTGTTTTCCAGGGATATGACTGCCTGGTTAGTTGAAAGAAGTACAAGGAAAACCAAATATGTTAGAAAGCAGAAGTGGCTCAAACCTTCTTATCCCCAACCTCTGAGCCGTTCCATATATGAAAATATCTTTCCAAAATGTTCTCTGTGCCATGCCTTTGAAAGCTATTTACAGTCATACAATCCCATCACTGAAGTAAAATGACAGGCAGTCTGATTATGGCTTTTTCTTAAAGTAAGTATTTCTCGGTCACTTTCAGGTCATTAAGCACTCTTGGCCACTACATAATAAAAGTCCCTAGTAGAATATGGTCATCACACATCAGGTGTATAGGAAAAATACTTTGCACAAGTTTAGTAAAGAAAAGACTATACTTTAAGCCGCAAATACGTAGGAATTCTTTCCTTTAGACTTCAGCAAACATCCATTTTTTTGTGATGTTGTGCTATCTGCAAACCTGTGTGCAAAACTTAACTTGATGTGGAATAGTTTTCCATTTTGGTTTAAAATGTTTTATCTTACCCTTTCTAATCTTTTTGGCAAAGCAAATCAGCATGGGCATCAAACATCCCATACATCTCAGCATAGCTGGCTCTGACTTATGTTATTCATCAGCAATGCTGTTTGAACAAAATATTTCTGATTATATGTTTTCTTCCTATATAAGTCACTATTTTTCTTCCTTGTTTTAATGAAAATGCTAACATTTTAATAAGAATACTAACATATTTTTCTTAATTTTTGTCTTGATGACTAAAATACTTGTCTAATGACTAATAACTAAATGACTTGTTACTTATTTAGGGGAAAAAAAACCATACGGAAATTGTATTTTAAAAAGCTTCAAAAAAAGAAAGCTTTTTTTCTGAGGCTTGTATTTAAAGGTGCTATTGCTAGTTCTAGAATAAGATTTCAAATACAGTGAAGGGTAGCCCTCTTGCTGCATATGACGAAAGTAAATTGCAAACAATTCCAATTACAACTTCCTACATATTTTTTATGCAGTAAGAAAATCTGAATTGTGAAAAGTTCCTAGCTCATTTGTTTTCATTAATTACTGATTTTCCCCTCTCTGTCACCCTTTCTGTTACAATCTCTTTTGGTGCAGAACGGTGTGGGATTCCCTCTTTTTCATACCATCTTACATACTGCCTATGTACAAATTAATCTAAAAAAAGGAAAAATAATCCATACATAAAATATATTAAATGCCCAGAAACTACATCTATCAATTACATTCATACAATACCAAGAGAGAAACAACACCATTGAGTTTTCACAACACAGACCCAGTCAATCCACTCAAATAGCAGCTCAAGTAGTCAAGAGTGAAGACTGCTGTACAGAAGGCTGCTACAGCTTCAGTCACACCTCCAAACACATGATCTTCACGATTAAAGTGTCCAAGTTGGCTTCAGAAGAGACAGAACTCCGAATCTGCTTTTTGAAGTTATGCTTTGATCTTTTTTTTTGTATTCTGATTCAGGGATATATGTTATGTATTAGCATGCCTTTATATTTCTGCTGAGTTTCATGCCATAAACTACAGAGTTCTTTTAAAAATGTTTAGTGCAGATGCTAGGGCAACTGGAATTGATATATTCCACTTACACCACTTACAGTTCATTGCTAAGTCACAAGTTAGGTGTTTTGTTTCTTCAAGTTCTTTTTTTTTTCCTATCAGTTGAGTCCCACGGGACTCTATTTCTGGCCTGTTGTTCTTTGTATGTGTACCAATTTCTTTCTGCTTCAGTTATTTGTCAGTATGATCCAATTATTTATTTTTAAGACAATACTTCTAATGTTATCTACAAGCCATGAACTCTTAGTATGCGAAATTAACGTTCCCTTTATATAATACAGACCCTATTCAACTCTATAGAATAATTAAGGATAAACTTCCTAGAGTAAAGCATTTACAAGATCAAATACATGACATAAAGCCATGCCTTTCAGAACACTTGTGATATTTGGAGGAAAGGATTTCTGTGCATATAAGAAATTTCACATCATCCATTCACAACAGAATATTAACTTTATATTAAAAAGTAGATTACAGGACTGGAAGGGTTCCTTTTATCATTGAGTGATTCTGGATTTTTGTTCCCACCTTCCTAGGGATGGAAGACTTTTCCTGAACTTCACTGCTAGATCACCCTCTGTCACATGATATTTGCTTCATGTGTTTGTATCTTTACTTGTCTTATGAAGAGTGAACAGGAGTGAGCCAAGGGTGTTCGGGAGAGTGTGTTCGTGTTGATGGCACACCACAGAACATGAGCCAGAGAGGCAAGGAGCTGCCAGCCTGCTCCTCAAGCCAAGGTTGCAGTGGGGAGCAGAAAATCATGCTGGCCTCAGAAACGATGGAGAGAAGGCTCTGCTGAGGACTCAGGGGGCCAAGCAGAGTCTGCTGCAATTCAAGAAGCTGGAGAGTTGGCTGAGACTGAAATGAGAGGCGTGGTTCTCCAGTCACATGGCTGGAGACAACACAGACAACAAGAAAGGAAATGTTATAAGCCTTGCATTTCTATCCTGTATGACCTAGTAATTTTGAGTTTTCCATTTAAGAAGTGTGCTTAGAGTTAATTTAATTCTGCCTTTTTTGAGTTTTGTGTTGTGGGGTTTTTTTTGTAAAGGGGAGCATGCACATCTACTTCAAAGCTCCGGCTGACTAAAGCTCTCACATTCAGCCCATGTCACAATTTTTCTTGCCTTTCTTTTGTAGCTCTGTTTTCAAATCTGCTTTAAAATCTGCTTAACATCTGCCTGTTAAAATCTTTTGCTGTCAGTCAGGAGAGTCGTCTTCTTCCCTGACCCTTCCTTTATTAGAAGATGACTTTGCTGGGATCCAGGTACAGAATTATCATCTTTATCTTGACAGACTTGACATCTTGAACTTGATATACACGCACTTCCAGTAGCCTGAGAGGTCGGTATCAGCATTTCCAGAAGAATATCACCACTGATCTGGTGATATTTTCCACTTTATGATATTAAGCATATTAACACTGTGTAACATTGTTTTCCATTTCAGATGAGGCAATTTCTATTTCCTCATCCTCCTTCTCATTTATCATCCTGATTTTGCCCCGATGACCATCAGTGACATCCTGTCAGCAGAAATCCTTCTACACCACATGACATTTGCTCCTTAGTATGGGGCATTTGTATGCATTCCCTCCTCTGCAACTTCTGTGCACAGCTGCACCATGCTTAGCAGCGGTATGCTTCAGTCCTTGAGGAGGCAGACCCCAAGGCTTTCTTCCAGAAAACATCTTCCAGAATTTCTGCGTCTTTAAACTCCAAACCTCCTTTTTTCCTCTGCTAAGGAGAGGACAATGCTGCCTCCAGTGTTGCTGGAATCTCTCGCTCCTCATCCCGGTAGGAAATCCCACATTCTTCCTCTTTGACTAACCAGCAGGTAAGCTTGTGGTCCTACTGAACCTTCTCTGAATTCAAGTGTACAGATCAGAAGCAGAAGTGGATAAATTCCTTCTGTGATATCCAGATTCTCGGTCTTTTCCTTTCAATCTTTTATCTTTCTGGATGAGCACAAACCAGCAAGCTCTTATCTTCTGTTTGTTCTTACCATTAGTTTTTCAAGATGGGAAGTCAGCAAAATAACCCCTTGGTTGATCAGTGTCATGCCAGCCTTCTCTAGCCCCAGTAAATGCACTATGAAGTCCTTCTATGGTGCCCTTAATCTGCCTCAGATTCTCTGGTCATCCACTATTTCAGAGCCATTGTGGGTGTATCTGGTAAGCCTACTACTTCATCACATCCAAGTGCAGCAATGAGTACTCATTTGTCTCTGAGTGCTTCTCTGCAAATGGGGAAATTTATTGTACCTCATATTGTTACTGCTTTTGTCCTGCTCTGTCTTCACCTTCAAGTCGTCTTGCTGATCTTTTAATATTTCTTTTGGGATTACCATCTCTGCCACCAACTCAAATTAGCTCCTCAAAACCTCAAAATATAACATGACTACATTGTCAGCTTTGAAAACAGAGCTAAGAATGTACAGCATTATGAAACTGGAGCGTACAGTGACCAACTGTCTTCTTATATACGATGGAGTGAAAAAAGAAATATCACACGTGTCAGCAAATGTGATGGCTAGGAATATAGTTTTCTCATTGTTAGAAAGTTGGTATCATTTCATACTAGGAGAAAGACGAATGTGCAAAAGGGGAATAGAGTCTGTAGCAGGATTAATACTCATTTTGAAGCCACCAGTGAATCAATCTGCTAATGATAGAGAAAGATAATGCAATACTGACCTTGTCAATAAAAAAAAATCCTTTCCTTGAAGAAAGATGAAGTAAAAAATACACTTTTATGAAAACCTTGTAACTCTCGAATTTCAGTCCTCTAAAATAACACATTGTCATGATTAAGGAAGAAAAGAAAATGAGTAGAAATCAATGCCAAGGAATAAGAGTCATCATATAAACAGTGAGAGTCACATAGCATTACTGGGTTTTGCTGCACCTAACCTGTAATACTGAGAAAAACACAGATGTGCTGAGATCAAATTTCTGCTGACAAAACCAACTGTATATTTAATGATTCAGGGCAAAAGAATGTCAAATGAAGTTTAAAGTGAGCCCAGCTATGACCCAAATCACAGAGCACTGGTAAGACATATGTTATGATATAAAGCTAATAAAGCACATCAGCAACACAGACTAAATACAATAAATATAATGTAGAGTTTGTGAAGAAAAAAAATAGGAAAAGGTAATGTATTTTATTTGACCAACTGGCCCAACTGAAAAACCACATCAGCTATATCATCTGATTTAGTAAGATAACACCTCTTGCTATAAACCTTGCTTCTCTTATATCCTGAAATCATTCTGGCTATTGAAATAGTACAACTAGAAAATCCATACAACATACAGACACAAGTCCAGGTTTACAAAAAGGAGGAATTTAGAAAGGTTATTTCATGAAGAGTTGAAGATGTGTTGACATCAGAGACGTAGTAAAGAGAACTAAAGAATAGGCAACAGTAAAAATTTAACAGGATAAAGGGTTTAGGAAAAAAATCTTAAATTAGTTTTAATATTTTAATATATTTTCCTCTCTCTTGTTCTTTGACTGTCGTTCTTCTAAGAAATCATTGGGATACCTTATTTGCTTTGATTTTATCAATAATCAACATTGTTATCCCTTCCTTTTCCAAGCAAAACTGACAACTTTTCTTGGTGGAACATGCCAGTTGCCTTTAGGTTTATGAGATTTAAAGCTGAGATTTTCAAAGATGGGTAAAACTGTGTATAGTTAATTCTTATTTTAGTTGTTTCATTTTGCCACACTTTGAGAAAGTATACATTACCAAATAAAATTATCTTACGAAGTTACCTAAGTCTGATCTGAAATTTCTGGCTTGGTTCAATGTACTTCACTGACTTGTGCTGGTTAGCCATCTCTTTTTGAATCTATGCAGTAGCTGTTTTGCAAAGTAGCTGTTTGAATAGCCTCTAAGGCCATAATGTATGATTACATACACTGGGATCCATTACATACAATGGAACCCATATTGTATGATTTTTGTCATGGATACTCTGGATACTCCCTTAAAACAAGAAATGAGCAGCTTTGGCTTTTTTAGTGTTGTGTTTCAAAGCTTAGTATTGTTAGAAAGGAATTGTGAATAAAACTCATCTTTAGGAAATTCAGTGGCAGTCTCTCAACTCAGAGGTCTGCATGGATCTGTTTTCATTCTTGAGGTTATTGTCTTTAAGGAAAAATGGAGGACATTTCTTTCTTCTAAAATGGAACCTCACTGTCACTCTCGCAGGATGGACATGGGCATAAAGGAAAAGGCATTGAGAACCCTGGCCACCTAAAGGGCTAATTCATCCACAAGGCTGCTGAGTGTGACAAACACGTTATGTATAAAGGGAAGCCATGGGAATATTTGTCTGAATTGTAACAGTTCAGCTCACAGAATCCTCAGATTCCTTATCAGCATACAACCAAGATATGGCCCGGTGCAAAGCCTGATTAATCCTGGCTCAGGACACTGCCTCATCACATGGGTGCACCACTTACTCCATGCTTACGCTTCCCATGCCAAAGGCAGCAGTTATTACAAGACAGAGCTCTCAGGCTTGATGCCCACCTAACTGGCAAATTATCCCTCAAGCAACAATAACAATGAAATGGATATTACTTAAGCTGAGGCCTAGAAATTAGGACAACTCATCTGCATGAAAGTTAAAACTTGGGGGAGGTGGCATTTACACAGAAGAGTGTGAGTCTGAAAAGTTTCTTTTCAAGCTCCACAAATTAAAACAGACACAAAGCTGTTGCCATTTAGAAATGAAGAAGTAAGAAGATTGGTACTGGAGATGGAAAATGAATTTGTAAAGAGGTTTCATTTTAATGGAGAAGCTGGGTGAAAGGTAGGGCCAGAAATGGACATCACGTAGGCCTGTATGTGATGTCAAGTGGAAAGCTCAGGAGAGGGATGCTGGATGCCAGAGTAAGATTGATTTAACAATAGATGCAATTTAGTGAAAAGGCTGAGGTGCTGGCAACTGGAGGTTGGGACAGCATCCATTTAAAAGCAGATTTAATTTAAACAGAAAGGCCAAGAAGGTGGAAGGTGGAGACTAAACTAAAGTCAATATTAAATTAGCTAAGTAGAAGCTTGAGTCAAATCAGCTAGTTTAAAAAAGGGCATACTGAGTACTTGGGAGCAGGGAAGCAACACGTGGACCTAAGTAATGTCAAGAAACTTTCAATAAACAATATATCCCCTCTAATCAGAATAATGTTTCCATTTTAATAAGAATATTATTTATTACAGCAGTAAATAAAAAAATCTTGACAGAAGGTATGATCCCCAGTTTAAGGAAAATGATACAATTAAAAGTATATTCCTATTTGAAGTTAATTGTCTTTTATGTACATATATGTGTGTGTGTATATATATGGGATATGGCATATAATATTAAGAATCAATGGCAGAAATGCTTAACATGAATTATATTTGCAAAACAGATATTTATGAGGTAGTAGTGAACTAGCCTTTAAAGCATATATTTCTAAATGCTCCACCTGTACTCCTGAAGTCCCATTTAAACCATTATATATACATGTGCATATTTATACAGTCAGAATTCAAAATTGTGGATTGAAGCTAGTGATTGCAACTCTTGGTACCTTTTGGTATCTGAAAGCCCACACAATTCATTGATATAAAAGATATCTTAAAAAAAAATACTAAATTTTACACTCTTACACTCTCCCTCAACTTTGTACAAAAAAGCATGAGTGCATAACTCCAACTTAATCGAAATAATACTTGATCATTTCTATGTATGACGTAGAGTATGTATCATCTGCTGAGCTATCTGTAGTGCCAGGCAGCTGGCTCTGGGTACTCAGGCTTTTCCCACCCACACAGGAACATTTCACAGCCAAACGGTATATTCACCACTACTGCTCTCATCTACTCATATTCTGGGAAATATCCAACAATAATTCTTCATGCTAAAGTGATTGAGGTGATTCTTTCCTACTGAATTTCAGGAAAAAAAAATTCTGTGTTGCGCCTATGGAAAGCATTGTGGGAAGGCACTGGAGGACTCTCATAATTTGAGTGATTTACATTTTTCCTTAATGAAAAATAAATGAGCTGCTGGCTTGCATGGAAATGGCATCTTGACTATTAACTTCATACCTACTGCCAGACAAGTTAGTCTGAGTTTAAAGTCATAATTAAACCTGGTGCAGGAAGAGGAAATTAGAGGCAACTCTATGGTAAGAAATGAGTTCTTTACTGAAGATAGACTAAAATATTTTACTCAAGTGGTATAGAAACTGAAGGGGCATTTCTTCAAGTTACCTGAGCACACCTTATAGTGAGCTATGCTCTAGCAATGAAAAACTGGAATTAGTCGACACATGTCATGTAGATGATGCCATTTTCTCACACTTTGCCTGCACCCTATCTGGATAAACCTTACATGTTACACTACACATTAAATGTATGGCACTTTCAGGCAGATAATTTCTGCTGCTGCTAGAAATGTTATAGAGACATGACTTCTCTTTTTGTATACTGTGCACTATCTATTATTTAAAGACAACCTCTCAGCTAGAGCAAGGTGTTCTGCAACAGTCCATGGAGATTACAAATGGAAATGAAGACTATTTTGTACATTTTGCTAGGGGAATGTAAAAGTAGAGGGTAGCATGGGTATATTTTTTCTTACTTGTTGTCCTGTGACAAATTATTAATCTATGGTTTTTAAGTAGAGAAAAGAATGGGGAATGATGCCTCTGCTGCAATTTTTTTTTTTGTCACTGACTTAACTGGGACCAAGATTTCTTCTAATATTTACATTGTTTAACTGCTTTTATTTTACATCACTGCTGAAGTTTTACCCTTGGTTGTGTGCATTTTATCTATGCACATATTTCCATAGGAACAAGAGCAAATGCTTGTTCAGGTAATGTATGATAACCTAATGTAAAAAAAAAAAAGAAATAATATGTAGTGGTAACCTAAATCATATATCCCTGCTGTATTTCTTCCTTCATTAAATACTTCAGAATTCATTGTGTTAGTTTAGTGTAGGAGTGAGCATGCATCTTCAGTTAATTCACACTTTCAGGCTAATGATAAATAGGAGGACACCAATGGGACTATAAGACCATACAATGTTGTTAGAATAACCGGTTTATCCTTAACTTTTCCAGTACGGGAGAAAGCGGAGTCAGGTATAAGTGGGATAGTAAATAGGTGAGCCTGCATCTATCAACAAACTCCAGCTAGACAGACCTCTAAAGTCTACAGAAACTGGATCCTGACATTTGTCTCCATTAAATGTTTGGTGGGATTGGCCTGGGCCACAGCTGAACAGAGGGAGCCTCCTGTATACTCCTGGGGCTATTTCCAATCACACGTCAACCTTTCCTCCAGTTTAAAGTGGTTAGTAACAACATATTTTGTTTCAATATCCCAGGTAATTATGGCCTAAAGGTGAGAATGGTGAGTGCTAAAGCCCAGTGATGACCTGTGCTGCTGGCTGCTGTTTGGCAAGTCTTGTAAATCCTCATTTTCAGTGGGGTAATTCAGAATAATCATTGTCTGTGTATGTTTGATTCTTGTAATGCCCAACAGAAGTGTAGTGCAGGATCCTCGTTCTTGGTCATCTTTTATAGCAACCATTTTATTATAAAAATTGTCTTTTCTAGAAGGTAAATGGACTCAACCACATGAGAAATTGCAATTGTTGTGAAGACGTTAGTAGTGGCTTCCCAAAACCTGCTTAGTTAAGGAAATTTGTATACTTATATGTAAAGGTAACCACACATACAAACATATATGGGTCTGCCACTAATATTAGCTATTGCTAATTCTTCATTCCTTTTGCAAACAATAGGCTATTTATAAGACATTTATCACTGCTGGGCCTACTGTGTAACTACAAATATTATATTAAATGTGAGGAAAAAATTATTTATCTCTCATTTGTTTGCTGCCAACAGATGCTCAGCAGTGTGTACAAACGTAGTGCCATATGTCAGAAAAGGCAATGCAGTAGTTTTTCAATGTTGGTAATAATGTATCTTGCTTTACTATGTATTTGTGTAATGATGGCATATGGAGTTCCTATTGATACCACAGTATGAGCAAACTCTTCCTTTCTAAAAATAGATACATCTTCCTCTCTGTTCTGAAAGTATGGCTGAGCTTTGAATACAACTGGCATAGGGGAGAGTAAAAAAAAATTGTTTATTAATTTTGTTCTTGTGGTGTCATTTAGGGGATAAAGCTTTCCTTTATAGGGAATGGAAACCCTTTCCTTTATTTTCGCTCATGCACAAAAGAGAGTTGAGTTTCCTCCGACTGACCTTTGGGGGTTTCAATCTTGTTTTTATAATAAATGCCGAAATAGCAACTGAGCAATTTCATATTTGTGGCAAATCTTCCCCTCTGTTTTAAGTTTTTTCTCCTTCATGGAATTTGTATGCAACTCAGCTTCCACTCCACAAATTCACATACAGTACAGAACTATAACTTCTGACGTGTGGCAATGTCATATTTATGAACTAGTATTTAGTAGAGATACTGCTATCAACTGTTTCTCAAAGAAAGTCCAGAAACTATGTGGAAATTTAATAATGATTTTAACAATGTATTTTGCCTAGTCTCCAGACTCCACTTTATTAAAACCATTGAGTAACTCTGACAAGGTGGCAACAAGATTCTGAGTTCATTTTTAGGAGAAAATGATTCACAAACAGGATATTGACAGGCTTTTATGATTACAGATTTCGCATATTCTCTTCCTTCAAAAGGGCTTATATAGATTGATAGATCTACAAAGAAAGAAATGAAAAAATGAAGGGAAGAGATATAAATAGACTTTTTCATTAGGATGAATGATGGAAGGTATTAACCCCACTACAGCAGTCTGCCTTTTACATGTCTTCTTTTTCATTCCTTTTGACCTGCTATCATCTTCCTTCTAAGTAAAAGTTAACTACAGTCTGAAACATAGGTGAGATGAGCAAGAGCTGGAAATAAATGTTTCCTCAAGCATTATTACTGTTCAGAAAAGTGTCCATCAGCCAAAATGTCAGGCTCAAAATCCATTTAAGCACTGCACAGAGGCTAAACAGGCAGCTATTATTAATTTTTAAGTCTATCTGATGGGTTTCAGACGAAGAACTGGGGTTAACTTGAAGCACTGAATATTGCAGAGTATATTTAATTAGGGAGGCTTTGACTCTCAGATGGCTGAGGATTTATTCTCTGCAAAATACAGCAAAAATATGATAGAACAGCTGCATCTACCTAAGAATCTGCTTCATCATATTAAAATGCATAAAATTACTCTTTCATTGCAATTTCTTGGACTTTTATCCTAGTGTAATCACTGTCTATTTTTAACCTGTTTTGAAGCACCACTGTACTTCTCTCTTAAATAAATTTTTGTTCATTATGCTGCAGGTTAACAATGTGAATTTTTTTTTTCCAGAATAAGTCCAGTTCTTCAAGTACCAAACCAAACCATTTTCCCACTGTGTCTTACACAGATGTTTCTTCATTTAAAACATATCTGTGGGATTGGTATGAATGAGTTAATATTTGTCTTTAATGTATTTATCTATAAGCATAGAGGACTCTAAAATACAAATGGGCATTAAAACACAAATGGGCATTAAAGCAGCAAGTGAGATACTAAAGGGCTATGTATTTGCTTTTGATTGGATTCGGGATCTTAGAAGGGAATAAAAAAATAACAAATCAGAAATTATTTCCCTCCACTGGTTGTAAAATCTCCTAGATACATCTATTCTGCTTCTTTGCTCCACTTCCAGCATACTGCTCTTGCCCCTGCCACAGGCCATCCTCTGCTAACAAAAAAAAAAGCTATTCACACAAGAGTTTAGAAGATTATATGTAAAGGTATAAGTGAAAATGGGAAACTTGCCCATTCCTAATGAGGGACAATGAGCTAAATTAGACCATACTTTCCAAGACGAGTGAGATTATTTTGTCTTGTAGGTAACAAAACACCGAATTGCCATTGGGAGTTCTGGAAGACAAGCAGAAATTAAATGCAGATACCCGATTCCTTTGTGGAGAATGTGCACCTGGTTGGTTATACGTACTGGATCACCTGAGCACTTGATAAGTTTTACTGGTTAATATATATGTCAATTGTCCTCCATTCTCAGTAATTTAAATTTCTATTGGTGTCATATGGCATGAAACTATCAAAAGACAGTAAGCTGGGATCACAGTCAGAGGAAAGTGGATCGGGTCTTGGATATCAAAGACAGACGCTGCCACAGCTCTTCTGAAGTAGATACATTTTCTAAGTGAACAAGGCTGTTACCTTGACAATAACCCTCTTGTGAGGCCCTGAATATAAGCTACATACACTCTTTAGCAGGTGAATGCATTTTCTAAGAACATGTTGCGTTCTTTGGTGGGAGCTTTGTCTTTCACGCATGCATAAAACATGGTTGTGTGAAGTGCACTATAAAGGACTAAACAAAACCAATAATAATATAGCATACTTATGTAAAAAGTGAAGAGTCTGTCTTCCCAGGTACAGATATACCTGTGTTTGCATGTGGATGTGCATGTACAGAAACAATTACTCTTTTAAAGGCACTGTAGTTTGTATGTTCCTTATCAGTCTGCCAGCCTTCCCAATCATTTAATGAAGCCTCCCTGTTCCAGAAACTTTGTCAGTAATGGTCTCAAACAAGTTTTCCAGATATCCATTTGAAGCCCTAGCTACCATGATGACTAATACAGAAAGGACAGTTGTCTCTGGATTTCAGTGACCAAAGATTCTTTTTATACATCCTGAATTACATGGCCATATTCCTGCCGCACTACCCTCTGCTGTTAGCCAGTGTTATTGGTTCCTGACTAACTGGCAATTCCCAGCTTTTCAAGGGAGCATTTTCTGGGCTTTTCATCCTCCTCAAGACCTACATTTCATGTTGCTTCTCCAAGTGTTTGCATTGCTCCTTTACAGCACCAGTCTTTGCTGAGGCTGCTTGCACCTTTCCACAGTACACTACGTGCACAACATGCTTATGACTCCTTCCCACTCAGTTTTATCTGAGAATCTTTTTGATGTATTTTCGTCCTATTAGAAACCTAAATGACAGTGTTAAAATAGATTCAACATTAATGTCTATTGCATTATGATAGAGAATAGAACATTGTACATTTTGTAGCAACAGAAAAGTATTTTGTTTATGGTCTTTCACACTGTTTTCAATCAAAAAGTCTCTTTTTCTGTCAGAGACATGAATTACTTGAATTATGTTTCAATAAGATTTTCCAGATCTTATCAAATGCTTTCCTACAAACAGAATTAATTTTTTCTACTATATTAATTTCATCCACTAGTGCTATTCTGTGAAGAAACAAAACAACTATGTTAAGATTTATGAATAAAATTTTATCAATAAATATTTGATGTGTGTTATTTATCCTATAGCCATAAAACAGTATTAACAGTCGTTCCTTTTTTTTTCTTTTCTTTTCCTAAATGTAGATATTTTACTACCTGATTCCTCATCTATGAGGAAGTTACTGACATGATCACACATTCTCCCTTTCTTTAAAATAGTCTTGTTCTTGTGCTTGCTTCTCTTTGCTCATTCAATATAATTCCAGTCTCACTACTGCTTTTACCAACCCCTTTGCTAGTCATGTGGATATGGTGAGCTTGGTAGGGAATTCTCACAATCTCCTATCACACAGCATCCTACCAAAATGTTCAACATCTTCAGATTTTTCCAATGCTCATTTGAAGACTTTCAATAAATACTTTTTGCAATGTGTTCACATTTTCAAACTTTACCAACAATATGTGTGTATATATATAAGGGTTTTCTTGATAAAGGCAGGTTAAGAACACGTGGTCAGTGTTTCAGATGCATGATCTAGTTACAGTGTTGAACAGGTCTATCTAATTACTGATCAGAGTGATACTGTACACTGTAAATGTTATCTGCTCTAACTTTCCTGCTGATAAAAAAAAATCAGACTAAATCTTTTCAGGAGCTTTGGTTAAAATTTAAATGTACATACATAAAAACATACATATATGAAACACGGATGTCTGTGTTTCAGCAGGGATGGAGTTCACAGATCCCTATGAAAAAGTTTAGTAAGTACAATCCTGGCACCTAAATAAGGTGATAGTACCTAAATAAGATGTGTTTGAGCAAAATTGGTTGTGCATATGAATGCCAGATGCTACTATTTTTCAAACTTTTTTCTTCGCCTTGGTAGTTAATGCAAGACTAAGTCTCACCCCAGGTACTGTGGCTCCAGAGATGGAGAGGTGGGTATCAGTACTTACAGCTGTCCTCTTCCTCCATGAAAATACTGATCACGTAACAGGCATACACAAAGCCAATCAGCTGCATGAAAGAGGAGATAAAGCAATCATTAGAACACATTGAACACTTATTAAGCTTTTAGCACAATGTTATATAAATACAGGTATCACAGCTATATTTAAAAAACATTTGCTTCCATTTCCTGAATTAATATGTAAATTTCAGTGCAAGCAATCTCAAACAGCTAAATTAAAGAGACTTTCTCTCTTGATCATCTATTATATTTTACATTTTTTCCTAGTCCCACTGAGATCAGTATTGATGAACACTACTGTTGACTAATACTGATGAAAAACACTTGGACCTTGATGTTCAGCTGTCACATTTCTTTGTTGGTTCAGTGCCTCTGTTCTCACTTGACTTTGTCCACATGAATGTGGGTCCTCTGAGCACCTAATTACATGTTTAAAAGATAAAGTATTTATTGACTGCTACAGAATTAACTCGTAGTAAAGTTTGTATAAAATCCACAAGAGATGCCTTTTTGTGTTACATAAAGTGTCCCAATGAAGAAACGCTTGGCAGAAGATTCATTTGATATGTGAAATGTCATGATGTAGCTGAACAGTAAAGCTGGGTTATTATCAGTGTCAGGAAACACTTTATCAGAAGGCCCCATCAGCAAGTCACAGTAACTATGCAAGAAATGAGCAGACTCATTTCCCCAAAGGACAACACCAGCAAAATCATGCCATTATTTTAACAGCAACTCCCACAAAAGCATCCTCCTCAACTCAGATCTGTGTCACTCGTGTCATCAAGAGGAAGGGATTAAGATCTTCAGGATTAGGGAGTAGAAACTCCTCTCACTTGCTTTCCATATAGACCAAATATTTTCTTATGACCACCACTGAATAAGAAGAAAATCCGACTGGGCAAGGAAACCTATTAAACCTCACTGCCCAGACATGTCCATGCTTGCAAAAATATTGTTTGTGCAGCTGTACACAATTCATGCTATCTGAAACCCTTGAAAAGACTGTTCATGAGAGATTTCTAAAATAACTCAGAGATTAGTTTTAAGAAAACTCCTTTTTCTCTGGTCCATTCAAAAAATCTAATTAAAATAGTTCTTCTAAGGGTGTCACGGATCAACCATGTGAGAAAGAGGTAATTTAATAGTATCTAGACAGGTATAAGCTCCTTCCGAGGCATAGAAATAATTCCAACCTGCTTTCTGGTTGGGCTGCACGAGGAGCTTTACAAGCAGCTCCAAGAGCCTCTCTGCAGAAGAAAAGCTTGTCCACACAAGGGAATTCAGGGAAGTTAAGATGAATTAACTAAAGCTGTGAAATCAATGCACGTAAGATAAAGTACATTAAATCCCTGTGTGGCCTTTCCCATTCAGAAATAAAGTGGCCTTAGTTCACTGTAGCTTAATCCTCCTCCAAGAGATTAATCTTCCCCACGGAGAACTAAGCCACAGTGCACTATGGCTGAGTTGGTTGTGAACGAGAGCTGTCTCAGCGCTGCAGCACAGTCCTGTTGGAGCATCCTCTCCAGGGCATTCACCTCACTGGTGTTTTGGGTGAGTGTGTCTAATCCAACTTTCCTCTCGCTCTGAGCAGACTGCAATATCTGCAGCTTCCTTGGCTGGTTTTTTGGGGTCCAATTTACCTGAGTGGTATTGCCACAGCCTCTATCAGGTGGAGACCACTTTATTGTACTGATGCTCTGAGTCAGCTGAATGCAAACCAGCTCTGGAGGAAGTGCTGGCTGGAGGACAGCTAGGACCAAGCTGTGCCTGACCTACCAAGCCCTTGGTGTCATGATGTCTGCAGCTGGATGGAACCTAAAGCCACAGCAGGGGCTGGCTGGCTCAAGAGCCCACGTTTACCTGCTAAATATTGTGCAGGTGGGTAAGAGGAGTCCTGCCTCCTGCTATTAATGAAAACGAGATCTTGCTCTTCTGCTGCCCTACACCTCCAGGACCAGACTTACAGACTGGTCCTTGACAGATTAAGCATGTTTTTCCTTAAAATTCACAGTTTAGAGCACCTTTCAGGCATGACAACTGAAGTAATATGATATAAAGGCTTCCAAGGGACAGAAACCCAATCGTACTTGAGGTATATTGCTTGTGCCACCAGAACATTACATATAGATTAAATAATTATTGCATTAGTGCCACACAAATACTAGAAAACAGGTGACTTTTCATGAGGGAATGTCATTTGTTTATTACAATATTTCCTGTTCACCATTCATGTTGTGCAATGTGACTGTATAAATCACTTGGATTTGTTTCTTTTCCCTAAACATCACTGAAATATTTCAAAGAGTAAAACTGCTGAATAAGTAATGAACAGGACAAAAATTAGTTGTAGTAAAGCTTGTGGGTTAAATGTATGTGAAGGAAGATCAAATATTTAGAATTATTTACCATTTTCCAATAATGTATTTCTTTCTTTTTCTTCTTATTAGTATTCTGTATTAAATTAACTTTACTTTTAGAAATTAATTCCTTCTTTATACGTACATGTGTACTCCATATCCATGCATCTTATATAAAACATCTATCCACGAGAGCTTCCAGCAAATTTCTCATACATGTCTAAGATGTTGGACAGGTGAATAAAGCAGAGAAAAGCACTTCCACTCTGATGTGTTATAAACCACCTGACACAATGAAGGTGGCAACAGGGAAAAATACTCTAAGAAGTCTTCTCTCCAAAAAAAGTATGGGGCATGGCAAGCCTAATTGTTTTAACAGTCCGAACAGCTTACATCTTGCTCTTTCAGTAGAACTTCTCCTGAAAGTATGTCTTTTCCCACTCTTCAGTGTTCAAAACTGTGGTGGTTTAGCCCGAATCACCACAGTTTCTTGCTCACCCTTACTCTCCCCACTGTGTTGGGGGAGAGAAACTGGAAAGAAATGAAAACTTATGGATTGAGATAAAGACAGTTTACTGAAAGTATAAAGGAAAACTACAATAATAACAGAATATAAGGATATTAACATATACAAAATGAACAATACACAATTTCTCATCACCTGATGTCCCGATACAGCCCGATCTGAGCAGCGGTCATGGAAACAAAACCACGCAGCAAGTTGTCGTGGTTCTGTAGGAAACTGCTAGAAGTCGCTCCACTTTGTTCAGTTGCCTCGGCCGGGCCTAGGGCGGACCTGCTGCTGGCCAAGGCCAAGCCAATTGGTAGCAGAATGTTCAGTGATAATGCCTCTGTGATAACGTATTTAAGAAGGGGAAAACAGAAAAAAAAAAGGAGAAGAGAAGATGTGAAGAAGCTGAGCAGGGGCAGAGAGGGGGAAGCATGAGTCTTGTGGGCCTTGCAGGCCTCACCCTCTGGCCTCTCGCCAGCAAGGCCGACTGGGCCCGACTCAGCCCCGCCTTGCTGCAAGAAGTGGAGAGGAGATGAGGTGAATGATGTAAAAAGATCCTGAGAGGAGTCTGCCAGCCTGTTGTGAAGAACTTTTCTTGTGAGAGAAACAGCTGCAAACACCAAGGTCAGTGAAGAAGGAGGGGGAGGAGTAATGTGGTTCCTGGCCAAGATTCCCCTGCAGCCCGTGGTGATGACCATGGTGGAGCAGTTTGTCCCCCTGCAGCCCATGGAGGTCCATGGAGGAGCAGAGACCCACCTGGAGCCCATGAAGGACCCCGCACCAGGGGAGGTGGATGCCTGAAGGAGGCTGTGGCCCATGGAAGTCCTGCTGGGACAGCCATTCTGGAGGGACTGCACCCCATGGAAGAGATGACCCACGCCGGAGCAGTTTAATGAAGGACTGTGGCGTATGGGTGGGACCCCACACTGGAGCAGGGGAGGAATGTGAGGAGTTCTTCCCCCGACTATGAAGCAGCGGTATAAAATAACACGTGATGAACTGACTGCAACCCCCATTCCCTCTTCCCCCCTGTGCCGCTCGGGGGGGGGAAGGTAGTAGAGATAATGTTAAGCTCCGGAAGAGGGAGGGGTGGGGGGAGGTTATCTTGTTTTTCTGTCTCATTCTCCTGCTAGTTTTAGAAATAAATGAATAGCTTTCCCCAAGTCTAGTTTGTTTTGCCCATAACAGTAACTTTAAGGATTTTCTCCCTGTCCTTATCTCAAACCTCAAGCTGTTTTTCTTATATTATCTCTCCCTATTCTCTTGGAGGGTGGGGGGAGTGAGAGAGAGACTGTGTAGTCTGGTCCCAATCAGGGCTGAACTACGACACAGGCAAAGGAGCGAAAGGGAGCCAGCAAGGTAGAGGGAACGATGTCAGCAAGCAAGCGAAAGAGAGAGAAGTTGGAAGGTGGATGCCCTCTCCATGGGCAACCCCCTCTTATATACTGAGCATGATGTTTATGGCATGGAATACTCTCTTTGGCCAGTTTGGGTCAATTATTCTGTATGTCTTTCTCCCAGCTTCCTGCATCTGCACATTAGTGAGACCTGGAAAGCTGGACAGTGTCCTTGGTCTCATTAGCAACAACTCATATCATCAGTGTGTTTATCAACATTCTTCACATAGGAAATCCAAAACACACTGGTTACTGAGAGGAAAATCAACTCCCTCTCTGCTGAAACCAGGACAGAAACACACCTCGCCTAATCTCTGATCTTGCAAAATCAGCAGCTTCTCTCTGCTTCTCAGTATTTCTTTATATTTCTCAACATTAGTAGATAAATATTCCTCAGTCAGATAGAAACCACTGCCACCTGTTGTGTTTATGGCATATACTTGTTTAAAATATACCATTTTCCTCCATCTGTTTAGTTGTTAGACTAGGAGAAATAAAAAAAAAATATATTCACCCTCTCTCAATTTCACAGTCTTTTTTTGGGAAAAAGAAAGATCAGGTCCCTAGTCAGGCTTGGAGGTATCATAGCCCATCATATTCCAAAAATATCTTTCTGTAATTAAATGTCAGAATGCACATTTCTGAAAGAATAAAGCGATAAAAAGAATCCTTTAGCATTTGTCAGGTATTGCTGTTCAGAGTTGGACAGCAATGTTGTGACTAACATGCTAGTAATTGTAGCTGGGTAACTGATATCTCCAGTACAATTAACACAAAGTGATAAAGTGGGAATAGGCACTTCTACAGACAAGACCTGTTTCCAGATCCTTAAACAGTGTTACAGCCACCACACTGTGAATATTTTTACAAATGAATTAATTATAACCTCTTCTTTTGCTTTATGGATGGACACACTAATAAAATATTTATTCCAACAAATTACTTTTGTTATCTTGATTAACCCAACTGCTGTTTAATTAATAACGTTGTGCTCATGTGAACCCATCTAGCCATCATGTTAATTGCCAATTTGCAGTGAGCTGCCAGTGTCTTGATACTGGAAATGTTGGCTATTTAGCCTGGTACCAAGTGGTAGACTTAGATGTGTGTTCCCTGATAGCTAAAGAAAATGTGATGCAAATGAGCTGGAAGATACTTAAGTTTCTCATCTTGGGTTTCGGTAATCACTCAAAGGGACCAATGAAGTGGTTGGAATCGGATGTCCAAAGCATCAAAGGGCACTAGCAACTGAAAGTATAAATGGGAACATCCGGCTTGATCCAGAGAGCTATTTAGATGCCAAGGTGGGCTTGTCTTGACAATGATGAGTTCCAAGGCATGGAAACCTTCTGAGATCCTTGCACTGTACCAGGGACCACCGGTCTTGCCTTCAGAGCCCATTCTACTAAACAGTCTCAGAGTACACTTGTCAGTGCTATTCTGCAGAAAACCAAGCAGGAAACTGTGACAAGAGGCTATTGTCCCCTCCTGTCATCCAACTACACAGTGGTCAAAGGACACATCTTTCTCTGGAGAGAATAAGCAATACATAAAATACTCAGATATTTAATGGAATCACAGAATCACAGAATGGTTTGTGTTGAAAGGGACCTTTGAAGACCATCTAGTCCAAACCCTCTGCCTTAGGCAGGGACATCTTTCACTACATCAGGTTGCTCAAAGTCTCATCCAATCTGACTTTGGGGCATCCACAACTCTGGGCAACCTGTTCCAGTGTCTCACCACTCTCATTGTAAAAAAAATTTCTTTGTGTCCCATCTAAATGTATCCTCTTTCAGTTTAAAACCATTGCCTCTTGTCCTCTCCCTACAGACTGTGACAAAAAGCCTCTCCCTGTCTTTCTCATAAGCCCCCTTTATACATTGAAAAGCTGCACTAAGGTCTCCTTGCAGCTAAATAGCCCCAACTGTCTCAGCCTTTCCTCATAGGAAAGGTGTTCCGGTCATCTGATCATTTGTGTAGTACTCCTCTGGACCTGCTCAAACAGGTCCATGTCTTTCTGGTGCTGGGGATTCCAGAGCTGGATGCAGTACTCCAGGTGAGGTCTCACCAGAGCAGGAAGAGGGGCAGAATCACCTCCCTTGACCTGCTGCCATGCTTTTTGTGATGTAGCCCAGGATACCATCACCCTTTTGAACTGCAAGTGCACATTACCAGCTCAAGTCCAGTTTTTCATCCCCAAGTCCTTCTCCACAGGGCTGCTCCCAATCTATTCAACCCCCACTCTGTACTGACATTATGAATTGCCACAGTTCAGGTCCACTTGGCCTTGTTTAACTTCATGAGGTTTGCGTGGGTCCATTTCTCAGGTCTACCAAGATCCCTCTGCATGGCATCACCTCCCTCTAGCTTATCAACTGCATCGCTCAGCTTGGTGCTTGGTGCAAACTTGCTGAGGGCGCACTCAATCCTGCTACACCACTAAAGAAGATACGAAACAGCACTCCTCCCAGTACAGACCCCTGAGGCACACCACTTGTTACTGGTTTCCATTTGGACATTGAGCCATTCACTTTCAACTCTTTGGACACAGACACCCAGTATTTTTGGAACCAACAGTATTTTCTTACCAAAACCCTTATTTCTTCAATGACTAGCTGATAAATGTTGCTCACATCTCACCTTCTCCAAATCATAGCAATGAGCAGGCTCAGGCTGTGGGAAAGAATTGTCACCCAGGCTAAGCTGGCAGAGACTTAAGTGTGGAGTGCACAAAGGGATTTCTTATTAGTAGAACATGGGTACATTTATATAATGCTATTATCAAGGCTTTTGATGCATAATTTATTTTCTGCTGATAGCCTTAGGTAGAAATGAAGTAGGAGTCTGTTACTTTTCTCCTATGCAGGCACTATAGTCCCTAGAGGACCTAAGTGCTTTAGTCTCACTAAAATCTCTAGGCTTGAGCTATGGATATCTGCATGAAATATAAATGAGTAGTTTAATAGAAGTAAAATCAGATTATATAATTGTCCATCATTAAACCATAAGAAACTATGAAAACATGTAAAAAATTAAAAAACTAATCATCTGAGCAAATGTATGCTGTGCCATACAATTGCTTTCAATAAATATTGCTAGAATATATCCTATTAAAAAGAAGAACCAAACTGTGTGTAAGATGTATATTTACTTGCAAATTAATATATTTTAATAGTTACCAGTTAATGTGGATTAACCTTTCCTTAGGAAAACAAGGACAAATGCAAAATAAAATTAGAAGTGATTATTTAAATCAAGGCCATTGTCTGCAGATTGAAATATTTTTGATTAAAATTGATGACTTAAATAATTTTGATTTAAATGTTTCTGCTTGGCTTTGTCAGCAGCTGTGGCCTTTAAATCCACTCTCACACTACGTGATTACGTTTCTATCTATGTGCTTCACACATGCAGTTCCAGTGGTTCGAAGGAGATTCGTGCGTGTATATCGGGTATTCAAGATTACATGAAGTAGTGCCCTAGGCTATCAGGTTAATCCTAAAGATCAGGTTTATAAGAGGACACTTATCACTATTAAGCTAGTACACAGAGTTTTGTAGAGATCTCATTACAACAACGTATTGTTGTAATTCAAGTACACTAAATAAATGTTCACTAGTCCTGTCTCTCAGAGAATATACGCAACACTATAGGTAAACTAGATTTGGAAGATTCCTTCAATCAAAACAATAAGAGAACTGTGCTTTACAACCTTCCTTGTACACATCCAGTCCACCTAGATTGTCGTCTCACTGAATATTGCTTTTTCTTGACTTGTTTTTTTTTGCTGGTGAGAGATGAAGAAGGTTATTTCCCATCTATCTTTGCCCTGCTTGCAACCTGGCAGACACAACTCCTGTTTTCTGACAGACATTGTCCGATTTTCCCACAATGATTAAGGGAGTGCAAAAGCAGAAGAAACTTTTTTAATTGAATGCTTATGTATAAAAATGGTGTAGAATACAAAGCTTGACAAGCTGTCTTTAAATTTAACTTATAAAATGCAACCTGTGCAGCAAGAGTGAATTTACTGTAGTAAAAAGGTAAAAATCCATTAAATTACAAAACTTACCAAGTATTACTATCTTCTGATTAACATTTTCAGGAGAGCTAAGAAATTCTGAGGGAAGAGATGAATGTGAGTGGTTTACCCTCTTAGCAACCTACTCTCCACTAACATTTTTAACACTCTGCAAAGAGGATTGTAAAGTCCTTTTCTTTCTTTAAAAATGGGAATGGGAGATACGTAAGAGAAACAGGATATAATCCCAGGATCTATGTGTATACTTGAGTCAGCAAGACAGAAACGTGACTAAGATTATCAGGCACAAAGAAATTATAACTCCACATCTTTCCAGACAATGACAAAACATAGCAAAAAAATGCAATCTGGAGAAAAAGAATCAGGATAAAGAGTACAATAGCATATAGCTGTAGTATAATAATAACCATTCAGCATGATTATATACTATGTACTATTGTATATAGTTATCCAATTCCATGACTGTATATAATTACGCACTATAGCTGCTTGACTATATACATTATAGTAGAAATATATTGCAACATTATATAGTTATACACAATTTCAAAACTGAATGTACTTTTTTGAATTAAAGAGACAGTCTCAAAAATATCTTCTCATTTTCTAGATCTAAATGATAGAATGCCCAACATTTTACAGTGGTAGCAGTAGAAGCTCCAACCTTAAAGTGCTTAGAAATCTAAAATCATAAAATGAGAAAAACAACTGGAAAAATTTCAAGAAAACACAGAAGGGCATGGCAGCAGCAACTTCTCAAGTACACTGTGTTGTCTAAGCATTAGCTTTTTTGTTTCCTTATCTTCCTAAAATCTACTGGATTTGACCTGAATAAAATTCAAGCTTTAGAGACATTGTCTACCAATTTCAGCAGCATGATCCAGAGCTGGTCTGGTCCAGCTGTGCCATTTACAGTGTAAGTGGAAAGCTCCCAGAGGCCACAACTCTGGTAGGCCTTAAAATGTGCTAAGGACTCTAGGAGTAGGCAACAGGAGTTTACGGGTAGTTTTGCTTTATATTGATCAGGGAGAAACAAGTGAGCAGAAATACTAAAATAAACTTCTATTCTTAAAATACATAGAGGTTGCTGTTGGCTAATACTGCAGGAGATAATTCCTCCTGAATGCCATCTACCTAGGACTGGGAGGGGAGAGCAGCACAATGGGAAAGACTACACCTGTTAGCTACAGTGCTATGATTCTATGATTCTATAAATACCTAGGTAATAATAGCTAAGATCAAACACATTGTTATTCTAGCTCCTGTAATCCATAAACACGGCTTGAAAATGGTATGAAAAACATGCAAATCTTTCACTAACAACAATTATGCCAGAGCATACCACAAGGAAAAATAGAACAACTAAAAGCAACCTGCAGATAAAACCTAAGCCATCATATTAACTCACGTTAGGAAATGTTATATGATCTAATGAACTGCAAAGTAAGATTTAATCTCTACCCGTACCAGGCTGCTCACATTAGCTCCACTGCTGGAATCCTCAGAGAGGATCTGCAGGAGTGGTAGACACAGAAATGCACCTCAGAAGTAAGCTCCAAAGCCTGAAAGACATGCACCAGCTTAGACCCAGCACTAATTAAATCAAAGGAAAAAAAAAAAAGGCTTGAATAATAACCAAGAACTGGTTAAAATTCACAAGAGTGTAGAAATTCATATAAGGCAGCATGGATGAGCACAGATTGTCTGAAAACTTTTCTTACCATTTAGTCTGCAGAGGGAGCTGGAAAAGCAGCATACAGTATTTCTCTCTATGGATCTCAATACCAAATTATTTTTGGACATTATATAGTTGAATATTCTTTTTCTATTAATATTTTGTTCTATGCAGACAAGGAAAATCACAAAGAAATAATAATTTTGATATTTTTTTCCTTGGATGTGTAAATATATACAGGAAATTCTTAAAATCTTAACTTCCCTAGAGGACCACAGAAGGTAAGTCTGTCTATTCTTGGCAAAGAAAGCTTACCTACATCTTTAAGAAAGTAAGAAAAGACAAAATGGGTAAACATGTGATGGATCTTGATTCTTGAAAATGAAAAATGAAAAAGAATCACTTCTACATCCACCAGCTACTTTGATATTGTTTTGCCTTTTTTTGTGTGTGTTCATTGAAACACTACAGTGTTGAAAAGAGTATATCACAGATAGAATAGGTGAAGACAAGAAACTCCTTCTTGATCACCACTTTGTTTTTCCTAATCAATTCCCATCTAACAGGATATTTAGCAGATGATCTATCATAAAGGTGCTTTCACTTCTGTAGGAATCTGTCCTATTCAAACCATAGAACAAGTGACTCGTTTTTGAACTACAGTTGTGCTGGTTTTGCTCTTTGGAAGAAACAACACAGTAATCATAAATTTGGCTGAATTTATGTGTTTGGCAGGTAACATAGCAGCCTCTTCACTCAGCTGTAATACCTAAAATTGTGCAACTCAAAGAACTCTACAATAGCAGTGCAGGTCATTTTGAAAAACCCTTGTACAATAGTTGGTTTTCTTTTATGGCTATCCTTCACACTGTAGTTCTTACTATGGAAAATATTGTTTAATTCCTTCAAGCTGCTACCTGAATGTGCAGATGGAGGTACACAAACACACACATACACACACACATATCCTTTTAATGCTTTATGGAGTGGCCTGCTGTGATATGTGAGAAACAAGATTACCATAAAAGCAGCAATGTTATCAGTTTGCTCAGGTATTCCCAGTTGAACTGAGCTCTAAAAGGCTTTTGTGTTGGGTTCCCACTGGGCAGAAAAGCTATCAAGAACTGCAACCAAGCTTTGCTTTCTATCAGTGCCTAATGAATTTCAGAAGCTGCTTCTCCAGTCATATCTGACCCAGTGTGATCTCTTACACCACATGTCCCTGGCACAGCTTGTTTGCTTGCAGGATATGGTCCCCAAATGTATGCTGTGGCTTTGTGTCCTGTTCACTCCTGTTTCTCACCGACAACTTTCACTTGACACTGCATCCCACTGCTCCCTTTACCTTCGTCTGGGTCTGATTCCGCAGCCCAAAGCCCAGGGTGCATCAATATTTCTTTTCCAAGGAGCCTAAGCTCAGCCTGCATGCGAATACACAAGCAACACTGAAGCCGTTCTAGAAAGGACTGTCTCCCACTATCAGTACAAAACCAGCATAAACATCCCTCAGATTCAAAGAAATCTAGGGCATAGGTGATGGTGCTTATTCAAATCTTGTTCTAACATGAAGACAGATTCTGAATTACAAAGCCTGAAGGAGAGGAAGTTAGGCAAAGAAAATGTTAGCCCACTTCTCTTCCTCCTCCTCCTTTCATCCAGAGCTGGGAAAGATCTTTGCCAAGAAATCTCCCACCTGTACATAGGGGACACCAGGACCTCAGGAGTATGCCCTCAGTCCTTGGAAGAAGCCTTAATATACATAGGGGAGGTTGAAGGCATCACCCAAAGGCTTTGAACATCTGGAGTACATTTCTAGAGTTCCTCTGCTTCTGTTAGACTGGCTGTTTGCTCAAACCCTCTTCCTTCACTTCCTAGCAGCCACAAATAAGTTTAAGCCTACTAAACCATGCAGTGCTGCACAGACTAGATTAATAAATATCTGGGAGGTTAAACTTTATGGCACTCATTCCCCTACTGTTACAATTCCCTTACATTGCAAGCAGAAGTAGAGCCAGCTCATTTAAAGGAAACTCAGGCAGGTCTATTTTATAGGCAACTCTCACAGTTCTTTGAAATGTTAACTTTTACAAAAGCCAATCTTCATCAAAAAGAAAATAAAGGACAGGCAGTCTGACTCCTGTAATATGCAAATTGGCCCAAACTGTAATTATTTAATATAAGGACATGGGGACAAACATGGCAAAACGGTGAAGAATGAGTGATGATGGAAGAGGTAAGGCATGTATCACTTTTGAGTGATAAGTGATCTAATTGATATAGAGCACTTGCACCTCCAAAATTTTATTGACCAGATCCCTAACCATGGCTTCTCAAGAATTACATGCTGTCATGGAATAAAAAGGATTAATCTCTTAACCTCATAGATTAGTAAAAGGCCAAACTCTAAGGATATATAAGTAGTGTGTGAATAGATCAGTGTTCACAGTGAGGGAAGTTATTTGTAGTGCCCTATACAGAATCATGCTTGGTCAGCCCTATGCGTTTCAATTACTCATGAATGATTGGGAAATACAGTGAGAGACTCAATCCAGATTGGTGACAACAGAAAATGAAAGTCAACCGTGAAATGTTGTCAATGGATCTCTCATGACATTGAGTGACTGAGTGATAAAATTACAGCTGAAATTCTATGCCAATAAATGCAAAGTAACACACATAAGGAAAACCAATCATAACTATATATGCATAGAATTGGCTTTAAATTTTTTATTACCTCTTGGAAAACCTGTGAATAGTTTGCTATAAACATCAGCTTGGTGCTCAGTAGCAGTCAGAAAGGAGAATCAAATAGTAGGAGAGCGATAGAAAATAAAGTAGAATACACCATTATGCTACTGTACAAATATCTGTATCCCACTTCCTCAGTGCTACACACCGTTCTTTCTCCTCATCTCAGAAAGGAAGTAGCTGAATCAGAACAAGTACAAAGAAGGGTGTCAAAGATAATCAAAGGTATGAGTGGCTTCAGAATAAAGACAGATTAAACAAATTCACCCTTGGAAAGGAGACAATTCATGACAGAATTATTAAAAAAATAAAATAATGATTATATTGAAAAAGATGAATACAAAATAACTAATCCTATTTTTCATTATATAAGAACAATGGAAAATTAAAAAAAATTATCAGATCACAGACTAAGGGGCTGCCTTTCATCACAAACTGAAGAAAGGACATTTTTCCACACCAATCAGAATTAAACTGTGAAACACAATGCCCAGAAGATGCTGGAGAGGTGAGACCTACATATGGGTCAAAAGCTGATTAGGCACATTCTGGGAAAAAAATGTTCATCAAAGGCTATGAAAAACAAGATTTCAGCTACGACAGATTTATCCCAGGAAGTTCCAAGCAATATTGCCAGGAGATGTTAAGCACTCATGTTTGCTCCATTAAACATGCCAATCTATTACTATTTACATTTGCTAAATACAGCTGGAAATCACATAGCAGTAAAGTCTAATTTATACAATCGGAAAGATATTAAAATGTTAGCTCTAGGCTTAATGTATGTATTATAATTTCAACCTACTATTTGCTGAGTTGAAATGCATTAATTGAAGATTGGTTGCATTGAGGTTTTGGAATTAATATGAAATGATTCAGGTAGGTATGCTACATATTCCAGTTGAAAGGGAAGACATAATGTTAGATACTTCCATATAAAATATTGAGAATAGATATGAGTGATGCTCAGCTGTCATGCCAGGTTTCTAGGATTGCTCTCAGCAGTTCATAATCCAAGATTTCCTTGCAACCTTATTCATTGTGAAAAATACGGGCTATGATTGGAGCTGGCCCAGGAAAACTTTTATTATTTAATTATGAGTAAATTGACTTACAAAAATATGTAAAAATACTTTATGGATTTGGTTCTGAAGTATTTAAAAAGTCAAAAATTCACACTACTGAGTCAATCTTTGCTGGTAAAAAAAATCATCAATACTTAAGTACTGAAACAACTACAGGGGAAAAAAAGCCCTCTTAAATGAAAGAACAAATGCGTTATGCCAATCTTACATTTCTAAAATACTGTTTAGCTGACTGCGGGACTGATATTCACAACCTTATCTCAAAAACTGACATCAGTCTTTCAAGTACCAACCATGCCTATGAACCTTTTGTATTTTTCAGATTTTTTGAAAATTAGTTCATCCATTGTCAATTTAGCAGATATGCTGAAATGAAAAGCTGTGCACAGAAGTAACTTTCCTCTGTGACCAAAGGTCTAAAAGTCTGTCCACTGGGAGAGGACTAAACTGATTTAATAATCCAGAATACCAACTGGTTGGTCCTGGACAGTGGCCTGAGAAAATCGTCCTCAAGTGAAAAATACTTAAAAGAAAATTGTTCTTTTGTTATATATCTTAATTTCTTATAGACTAGCCTAAAAAATTCAATGCCCCTCTTTCTCAATTTAGGCTTTCCAGAAAAAAAATGACATGAGGATTTAGTTAAGGGAGTTTGGCAAGTTTACTAAAACCTAAAGATCTCATATTCACCAGGTAAACTCCCACTGCCTGTTTAAAGACATTCACAACTGTTTGACTCTAGCTTCACTAGAACTCATTCTTCCTTAATTTTTCTCTGTAATTTCTTAGAGATGTGGCCGTTCCTTACATGTGTACGTGGGAAAATACGTGTGCTTACAAAATAACACTTCAAAAAATTCCCAGCATTAAACAACAAAGATTTTTATTCTCCAAATTATATGTATATTAAATATTTTAAAATAACCCAAGAACTTGTGTTATGCTGAACTAGACCTTTATTTATTTTAAGTTAAGGGAAAGTTTCTATGTTATGACAAGAAAAGAGGAATGGAGCAATAAACCAATAATATTTGGTAAGAATTATGTTTAAGAGAGAAATAGTAAAATTTCTTCACCATGACAGAGTCAAGGGACATCTCTGCTCCGGGAAATACCCAATAGCCAATACATAAGTTGTACCTAAACTGTAACCTGTGGCTCCTTACATCCTTTGCATTGTTAATGCTAAAATTGTATTCATCATCAGTAGAGTCTTAGGCAGGAAGGAAAATGGACTCTAAAGAAACAACAAATAATTCTTTCCAGTGGCATTCAATCTGATTATCTGGTAGCATATTAGCTGGATGATGTGAGAAACTGAACTCACTTGTTCATTGACTCAATCTTAATGGTAGTCATGATTTGATCGTATATTCCATCCTTTCCATCAGCTGAATTGAAGTAAATTATCTTAATAATGTGCTTGCTTAGGCTCCTGTTTGTTTGATGAATATTTTAACAAAGTCCATAAGAAGTTTATAGAATTAGTTGTCCTGTCAGATTGCAACGTGGATCATGAAACAAGCGTGATTAAAGATAATATTTACAAGGCATTTGACTTTGTGTCCACATTGACAGGGATATTTCAGAATGGATAAACAGTGAATTAAAGAAAACAGTATAATACAATCCCCCAAATTAATCTAAACAAATAAATAATTTTCAGATAGTTTCTGTAAGACAAACAAATAGCTTGTGCATCTTTACTAGTGAAAAAATTAAAAAAAACCAGATTCTTTATTTAGAAATTTTCAATATGTTAATTTAAGGTACAAAGAAACTTCTTATAACAGCTTTTGTTAGGTTATAAATTATTGTATAATGAAATGCTAAAATGTTAGTAATCTCTTTTACAACTGGAAATATTTCAGACTGTGAGGGTGCAGACAATTAATGTTCTACATTGAAAATGAATATAAAATTTTAGCTTGTGAAATTGTTATATAACTTATTTAAAATATTAAATTTAGCAATTTGAGGAATCCAGTGCAAACCTAATAACTGTTAATATTTTTTTGTAAACTTCTAATATTCTTAGATAAGTATTGTTATTTGTTTTAAGAAAACAGTAATTTTGGCTTCCATATGGTTTTTCTAAAAACTTACATCACCAAGGAAAAAAAAAACCAACAAAACTATTCCTTATATTCCTTTAGAGATAAGTACTGATACTAAGAAAACTTTAAAATCTGTACGATCTTATTTTCGTAAGTCCTGGGAAAGGGATTAGATTTCCTTTTTATGTTAGAATGAATAAAACTGATAACATTTAAAAGAAATAATGTTGAATGGGAAGACAGCTTGCCCTATAGAAATTGTGAACTATTAGAGACAATGATTCAGGAGGAGAACAGTGAAATGAGGACAGTAAACACCCAGGAACTAGAACATCCACCCTAGACGGAAGGTCACTTCCAGGACCAAACAGGTCTATCAGAAAAAGGAGTTCAAGAAAGCTGTCAGACTGGCTGGAAGAACACACACTGAAAGAGTACAAACTTTTCCAAGTAAAAGTATAGAAAATAATGGATTTGGCCCAATAATGGTCTCTTGGATGACCTGCATACAGATTACCAGAGACAAATATAAAATAAAACCCAGAAGTATATAGGGACGAACTCAGGTCAAGTCTCAAGATACAACTAAAAAGAGCATAAAGTGTAATAAAAAAGTATTCAAAGGCATGTTGCTAATAAAGAGCAAGTTCTAGCAACGAGCTGTCACAGTCCTCAGTGATGTGAGCCTGAGGCTGTAGGTACACATGGCAGCAGCAATTATTTGCCAGCATTGGCAGGTCACCCATCAGCTGGGCCGCATGCTGCAGCTATGCAAACATCTTCTCCAGCTGACTGCAGGCAGGGGTTTGAGCAGCTGGATATAAGGTCTGGTTACATTAAATAGCATTGCCCTCGGGGGAATGAATACAGAATCATGGCCACAATGGCCATGAGATGGCTGAAAAATCCAATGTCTTTTCTCTTTATTGCCTTCTTCGGTAGAAAGATTAACTATGGTCAGTGAAATAATGCCACTGACACTAATAAAGGACTCAGGTGAGAATAAGGAAGAATATGTTATTGATCATTTCCATAAATTAGAAATCTGCAGAAATTCAGATATACTAGCACTGGTAAATTCACCTCAAAGCATCTAGAAGTCTGGCTAAAGCAATCTCAAGCATGTTAGAACATACTCGTGAGAGTTTGATTAAAACAGGAGAGGCTGAAGAACAGAAAGCCAAAGCTTATCCCTATCTCTTTACACAAAGACAGGGAAAAGACAAGGGAAAGAGGACCTACAGAATTATATCTCTAACTTAATTTACTACAAACTTATTGAAACAGGGAATCAAATTACTAGTAGGTAAATAAACATACTAGTAAGAAGACACAGTGATAAGTAATAGCCAATATGAATTTATCAGAAACTGAATCATCTTAAATCAAGTCTGTTTTTTTTTTTTAGGAGAGACAATGGGCTTTGTGGTCAGGGAAGAAGCAGCAGGTGTGATATATCTTGATTTTAGTAAGGATTTTGACACTGCTTGACATTCTTGTAAGCAAACTATGAAAATATTGCTTATACGAAAGTACTGTTATATAGATTGAACAACTGGCTTGAAAATTGCACTCAGAAATAGCTACTAATTTTTCTCCATTAAATTAAGGGATGGTAGCCGATGGACCTCTGTAGAATTCCACCTGGGTCCAGTACTATCCAGTAGTTTCATTAGTCACTTGGTTATCCAAAGAGATATTATGCCTTTTACACTTCCAGACAGAAGCTAGCTGGCAGTGGTTGCAAGCCCCATGGAGGACAAGATTAGAATTAAAGTAATCTTGACAAACTGACAAAGGGTCTGGAAAAAATAGGACATGATTCAGTAAGGCCAAGTGCAAATTACTATACTTAAGTAGGAATAATGAAGTACTCAAAGACACAATAGGGTGAACAACAGGCTATGTAGCAGCTCCACAGAATAATGTACCACACCCAGACTATGACTTGATAATATCATGGTGTTGGGAAAAAAAAAAATCAGACAGCATACTGGGATGCAAAATTGAATTTCAAGGTGAATCAGGAGTGCCCTAAAACAGCACCAGTAAGGCACCAGTTGACAGATTGTGTATATTTTGGAGATTTCCCTTCAGCCAAGATGAGAACCAACTAAAGGAAGTCCAGATGAGAATTCTAAGGATGATCAAATATCTAGAAAACATGACCTCTGTGGAAAGCTTATGATACTAAATTACACACTCCCTTAAAACTTCTGGATCTGGGAGACTGCATTTGCAGTGTATTGGTAGCTCACAACGTTTGTAGAAAGATTGAATACAAAGGGCTTCTTGAGACTGCTGCCATCTAAACCACTTATCAAACAATTTTATTCTAGAAATAATAAGTTACTGTCAGAGGATAAAAATCTTAACAGAGCTTTTCAAATTCAATTACAACATGAAACAACTACTAATATCAAAAGACTCAAGGGATTGCTCATTAGTATTTTAAAACAGCATGACAGATTATTTTGAGTGTGTCAATAATGATTCATACTTCTTATTGAGTCCCCGTTGTAAGGGAAAAAATCTTAAGACACTTGAAGTGTCTTTTTCCAGGCCAATATATGAAAAAAAACATTAAAGTTGTTATGAATCTAGACAGGGCACAACTTTGACAGCTATAACAAGAGCAGTTGAAATGCAAAGCAGAATCTGATCACTACAGGTTTTGTGCTGGCTACTATGTGGGCAACATTCAATTATTATGGAAGAAATATGACACGCAGGAAATATGTCCAAAGCTGAAAAGAGAAACAAGGTGTGTGAGAGTATTATTCTCTGACGGTGAAGAAATACTATTCATACAGTAGGATAGGCAATTACCTTCCCAACGGGATAAATGAATCATCACCACGAAGCAGTAAACATTTTCAACATAAAAAAAAAAAATATATATATATTACTGTTGAACCCTGGGCTGTACATGAGAATAACTCTGTAATTCTTTCTAGGAAGCACCTTTAAGACATTGCCAGCCAGATGTCCATATGACCACATCTATGCAGAAGCTGGACAGATGCCTGAACATATACATCTAATATGATTTTAGGAATCATAGAGTACTCTGCCAAGGTTCCAGTTGCCACTCCAGGAGGTGTGGCACACACCTTGCTTCACACTCATTTAATATAGGCAGATGTCTTAGGCATTCTAAAAAGTCAGCTGAAAATTTGGTGGGATAGCGTAAGGTGTCTACAGTGACACCAAATAGGTGTCTACAGTGACACCAAATACTTTCTTTTAGAAGGCATAAGATACCTTCCAAACTGGGGAGAATTAAAAAAAAAAAAAAGTGTTATTGAAAGTTTTTCTTCATTGTCTAAACTTCACCTCACTTATATTGACCCAAATGTGATTAGGTTTTGTACAGTTTTACTGTACAAAATGCTTGATGTTCTTCGTATTCACATAATATACTACCAAGAGAAGTTGAATTAGATGTGAGTTGAGGGTGATTGTACCTAGATTAATCTTCTTCCCAGAGGAGGCAGAGGAGAGCAGGAACCTAAAACTAGTCCATAGGGTGCAAGAGAATTTTCTTCCAAAAGGTGTGATTTTGTGCTGTATTCAAAAAGACACCAAGAAACATAAGTTTCAGATGAAAACTAAGTGGAATCGCTGAAATGTGTGTGTTGTACTAAAAACGTTGTGCAGGCTATGGAGGTCACCCTCCAGGCTTTGGGAAAATAACATATTCAGCCAATCTGAAATGGCAGTCTCCACTATCCTGCATGTACCTACAGAGATGTTTAACTAATTAAGAAGGTGGACAATCTTAATCCAGACTAAGAATGAGCAACAACTTCATTACAAGATGGAATTGATGAGGAATAGGATAGCTATTGTCTTTTGGGTTATGCCTTAAGTTTTGAAAAACAACAACAGAGTTCAGGTAGTATACTCCTCTTTGGTCTGGACCCTCAGAGGAGTGACATGAGACCATTCTTACAGCCTTTCCTGTATCACCTTTCTCAAGATCATCTGCAAAAAGTAGCAGGAAAGTAGAGTGAGGGTTGTCAGCTTTCCAAAGAAGGAGGTGAAGGAAGCGGAAAGGAAAGCAGAAGTGCCTGGCTGTGTGTGCATCCAGTAACTGTTTTCAAGAACAGTTTGGGTCTCAGTGCTTATTGACTGAGGAATTGGAGAAGAGGAGCTGTCCATCAAAAACCCAGTTAAGAACCAGGATTCCACTACTTGTCCTACTCTTGTATCAGTGCATACCTGGCTGCCTTTTTGAAAGCGTATGCAAAATGAAAAGGCTGTGCTGCCCAAGCTTGGCTGAAGAATATAAAAGAGTTAAAATCTTACTTTAGAATATGTTAAGCTATAGTCCATCTGCCTTTCATAGAGAAGAGAAAGATGATGAATAATAGTAATACAATAAGTGGGGAAACTACAATTAAAATGCAGATTGACCACATTTTTTTTTTCTAAAATATCCCTTTCTCAGCTGCATAGTTCTGCCAAATACTACTGAATGGTGGTTCTTACTGTGAAAACTTCCATCAATAAGGTTTGTATAGATTTAGTTGGTGTATAAATGTGGTGTATAACGTGGTGTATAAACACGAGTGATTATTATAAAAAAAAAAAAGTGGTAGTATTCTACAGAATGAAAATATTTCAGAATTGCAACATTTCAACAAAAAAAAAATCCTGAAAGCTCTAGCTCTATCCATCTCAGCTTTCCAAGACAGATCAAGAGGTTACACTGGTAAAATAACTGTTTTATCTTTTTGTCAGAAAAAGGAAGCTGTAATTTTTGCAGTAAACAGTAGTAAATGCAATTTCCTTACTACATTTTGTGCATTTTCTTATTTCGTCTTTTCAATACATGTCTGTCCTATCTGTTTTGCAGCTAAGCCATGTCCTATCTGCATTACAAAAGGTGAACAATCCAGGCTGGAACAATTTTCTCTGCTTATTTGTCTGTATAGAACCCTGGGAAATGAGATATTTTGACTGCCATTTCTAGTTTCTTTTACTGTTTGTTATAGAACTACCTATCTCCCAAATACTTTCTAAAAATGTTTACTCCAGCTGAAACTTTCTTAGATGAGTTTGTTCAGAAAAACAGTTATTATATTTTGGTATATAACAATGAATTCCTACTATAGCAGAATTCCTACTTTTGAAAGATAATTAATTCAAAGAAAGATTTCATGTGTAGGAACATCATTTAAGATACTGAGTTACTGTCAGAAAGTTCTGCCGTGTATTTCTCATATTTTCAATAACATCTTATTAGTACAGTGTATTCTTTGTTCAGACAAAGTGTTCTACAAACCTGGTTTCATCTATTTAAAATATCTTTATTTTGGAAGTGATGGACTAGCAAGAATAGAGAATTCCAGTTGGTGCAGTGCATATAAAAACATTATCTTCTCTTAGGTAAGTGATTGCAGTTTTGTCTTCTGGCCAGCTTAGCTAGCTTAACATGTCTAATATGCAATAGGCACTAATATTAGCTTATTTTACCTTGCTTTCTAAAGTTTTTTTATATGCATAATGAAAATGAAAATTAACAGAAGGAAGAGGTAAAGGGAAAGAAGAAGAGATACTAAAAGTGAACTAGAGGTTGTGTGGGAAAGAGAACTGGCTAAATCAGAGCAAAATCCTTCCTTATCTTTTCTCATTGCTTGCTTGCAGGAGGCCAGTTGACTCCACAAAGGGCTATGGAAACAGCTACGTATAATCCGCAGCTTAGCAAGGATTTCAGACTAACTGTGCTTTCTAATGCTATTGCCTTGCTTATTTTCCCCTTCAAAGGAGGATCTACTGGAAAGTTATCTATAGTGCTTATAGATTGCATGCTTTGGATGTCATGGCTAGTGTCTCCAACTGCAGAGTTCAAGGACACCTTCTGTCATGGTGGTTAGCTGCTTTCTGTCCTAAAATCTCATGAAGCTAACTTGTAGTCAGAGAAGCAAGTGAAGATCAAGAAAACAATCATAGAATCATAAAATGGTTAGGGTTGGAAGGAACCTTTAAAGGTCATCTGTCCAACCTCCCTGCAAGGAGCAGGGACATCTCCAACCAGATCAGGCTGCTCAGAGTCCCGTCAAACTTGGCCTTAAATGTTTCCAGGGATGGGGCATCAACCACCTCTCTGGGCAACCTGTTCCAGTGTTCCACAACCCTCATTGTAAAACATTTTTTCCTAATATCTAATCTGAATCTGCCTCCCTCTATTTTGAAACCATTCCCCTTTGTCCTATCACAACAGACCCTGCTAAAAAGTTTCTCCCTGTCTTTCCTGTAGGTCCCCTTGAGATACCAGAAGAGTGCTATAAGGTCTCCTTGGATTCTCCTCTTCTCCAGGCTGAACAGCCCCAACTCTCTCAGCCTGTCCTCACAGGAGAGGTGCTCCAGCCCTCTTATCATCTTTGTGGCCCTCCTCTAGACTCTCTCCAACAGGTCCCTGTCCTTCTTATGTTGGGGGCTCCAGAACTGGATACAGTAGTCCATGTTGGGTCTCATGAGAGCAGAGTAGAGAAGCAGAATCACCTCCCTCGGCCTGCTGGTCACACTTCTTTTCATGCAGCCCAGAATGTGGTTGGCTTTCTGAGCTGCAGGTGCACATTGCCAGCTCATGTTGAGCTTCTCATCCACTAGCATACTCAAGTCCTTCTCCTCAGGGTTGCTTTCAATCCCTTCTCCACCCAGCCTGCTTTTGTGCCTGGGATTGCCCCAACTCATGTGCAGGAACTCAGGTTTTGGGTTTTATACATCTAAAGCAGCCTGCAGTCAAAGCTCAGCTAGATTCAAAGAAAAGCACTTACGGAAAGGATGTTCTCTGCTTCAAAAAGGCGTCTCAGTCTAGCAGTAGATCAGGTCGACAAGCTCAAGGAAAGGCACACCTGGGACTGCTTGGGTCCTTAGGTGAGGACAACTGATTTCAGCTGAATACAGCTGGACTGCCCTAGTGATTGATTCATCAACAGAAGAACAGGTGACCATAAAAACTGTTTTGACACGGTACAGGAAAAACTTTTTTATTCCTAAAAAAATCAGTAGAGGGGTTTATAAGGCCCTACAATATCCTACTTGAACTGTTACTTTTATAGGATATTTTAAACAAGTGCTCAATAAAAATATGCACCCTATTGTGTAGAGTGGATATCAGCCTGCTAAAATACATTTGCAAAACTTCTGAAAAATCTGGCTAGGTATCACAGCGAAGGCAGCTGAGAGAGAAGTCATTTCTTCAGTGAAAAAAAGCTGATAGATACTGAGATAGCATTTCTTGGATTATAAACATGGTAGCATTCAAATACGGGTTTATTGAAATATTATTTTGATACTGTTTAAGATCAAATGATTCCAGATGGTTAATCTGGAATCCCCATAGCTAGGCTTGTCAAATATACTGAAAGTTTAATCAGACTTTTAACACACTGATGGTCTTTGAACAGCCTGGATCCTCAGGAAAGAAAAAAAAATCCTTAGGAACAATCATGAAGAGATTGACGAAGATATCTGAATAGCAGGCAGCAGCAGTTACGAACATCAAGAGAATGCTTGAGTGCACTGAATTCAGACAGAAGGTAACAGCACATTAAAGAAAAGCAACTGTAGCCAAGAACAATGCACTTCTATCACAGAAAGCTGTGCTTTTGATTTTCCCTACCTTTCTGAAGAAGCCTATCTGAGACTTCAAATCTTGAAAGGAAAGGCATATATAGAAAGGATTAACAAATATTTATTTGAACATTTTGTGCAAGACTTACCTCTAGACAAAGATCACACTAATCATTACCTCTAACATTTCACTACTGACAGAATAGGACAAATGGCTGTCCCTGTTTTGCTATGGACAAAAGCTATTCAACCTAGAATGAGCCCAGAGCAGATGCTTTCCACTCTCTTTGTTTCACAGAAATGCAAAAAATTTTACTTACTTCTATGAGTACAAACATTGCTAATTAACCCTCATACAGGGTACAGAGCTCCACATTATTTTCATTTCATAGTTATGGAAGCATAATTATTAAACTATTTCTCCCCACCACTGTCACAGAGAACAAGAATAACGGCTTACAGGTTTCCACCAGTGAACGACTTAGACTTTGTCTCATTTTTTAAAGGTACACAATGTGTTAAAAGATACCAAGTCAAATAATGATAACTCATGGACATATTTTACATCTTTTGTGATTAGGGCCCAAAGAGATATAAGGTCTTAAAATTACACAGACAAAAAGTTAGGTACTGGAGTTTAACTACAGCCTGGCAGAATTAGAGAAGCCTAAATCCTGATCCCATGTCACACACTAGCCAACACCCAAAATATCCTTAACATAAGCAGGACAGGCAAAACCCCCAGTTGTAAATCAGGTCTCTAACTCATTTCTTTTTCTGGCCTAAAAAATACTTCTGATAGTACTTCACACTGATTTTTTCCAAGCTGAAGCAGAAAACAATCTAATCTCATGACCAATAAACACACTTCAGGTAGTGTTTTTGAGAGGTACTGTGATGGAGTGAATAAAAAACTGAGCTGACATGAAAGAAATTTGGCACCTTCTCCCAGATTTGCTGAATCATCCCACTGAGTCCATCTTGCCCTCTATGCTTTACTTATCGCATCAGTAAAATCAAGTGAAAGCTAGCACTTCTTTCTTGGGGATATGGCATCCCATCACCTGAGGCTTTGAAAATATCTGCATCTCTCAGCTGCTCCCTAGAAGTGCAATTCTGCTGAGGCTCATGCCGTCCTGAACAGCTAGTCTAATAAACAGTCACACTCGAAGGCTCTTAACAGCGTTTCTGTGGCTTTCCAGAGACTGATCTGAGGCTGCCCTACACGACCCACCTACTCCTGGCTCCCCAGGGGAAAATCCACAGTCTAAGGCTCTGAGCCACCACAACACTCTACTCCTCCATAGGAAAGGTGGCGGGATAAGGATGTGTCACACAGGTAATATTGGCCAAACTAACTGAATGTTTGTATCGAAGTCCCTAAGAGCGGAGGACAGGTGCTACAGCCCCAAAGAACCTCTCCTGTTCACAACTAATTGGTTTTGGTATGGGTCTCCCTGGCCTTACAAAGTAATTAATAACATGTGCTGTCATTACTAGAGTTTACATCTCCCATGTCAGGTCATAGCCTATCTCTCCCAGGTAAAAGTCATTCAGAGCAAAATGAGGGATCCCATGCCATGACAATTATTGTCTCAATTAGCGACATTATTAATAGGCTCTAGCAAAAGAAAACCCACTCTTTACTGCATTAACAGGTGGAAATGTTCAATTCTTAATTAACTTTATAGGACAGAAAATTATTAGACTACATCTAGAAAGGTCAAATTAAAGGGTAAGAGAAGAGCAGAACTATTCAGTAATAAATTCTGTAGCCAGGGAGCCCATTTCAAGTTGTGGAACCCTCTGCAAGGGATAGAAATGCAAAAAGCCAAAGATCTCTTTTACATAGCGACTATTTCTGAAGGTGTATGCTATGTTCTTCTAAGAAATCAATACAGCATTTGTAGAGCAAATTACTGCACAAATGCTAATGTGCAGATGCACTGTTGAATGCCTCTGCTCTTAGAAACTCCAAATCATAATTCAGAGCAACAGAAAAAGCCTCCCCATGCTGCGTTTTCATTGATAGCTTAGCCAGCCGTGCAGCAGGATTTCTCCTGCCTTTCATGCCTTATGTCCTTCTATTATTTCCCTGGTTCCCACCCTCCTTACTCGATGAAAGATGATCTGAGGATGATTCACAATATAGTAGAGAAAAATGTAAAAATAACAGTTTTTACACAGCACTTGCAAGTGGATGAATGTTGCTGAAGCTTCAAAACTCAATACCAGGCAAATCTAGGCTCTCCTTTGAAATTCCCAGGCTTCCAATGAACCTTTTCTTTTTTGTTTTTTGTTTTTGTTTTTTTTTTTTTTCCTAGTCATTCTGTTTTTTAACACTCTGTCTTCCTGTTCATCGTGTTTTTTTTTCTAAGGATTATCTCACAGTATTTACAGAATTAGTGATTGGGTTTTCAGAATACCACTAAATACTATGTTTTTGTGGAGCAATTAGTCTCAGTCTTTAAAGACCAGAGCTATTTTCCCTTAATGAAGCCTATTTTCCTATTTTCAGTCCTTACAGCTTCACTGCAACAGAATTAAACAATATAGTATTTCACATACAAACTTAGTCATGGAAGTCCAGAACAAAGTCTTCAAGTTTCATGTCTGGGTATACAGCAGGTCAAACAGTTTTGAGGGGGTCTCAGGGCGTTTTCCCAAATGATTTTGCATTGTTGGATTTCAAAAATCATTTAGACTGAAAACTCATCTTTGTCTAGAGTTTTTTGGCAGATGCCTTAAAATACTTAGACCTGGAGGGCATAATTAAATGAGTAAATAATTATTTATACATTTAAGAGGATTTATGTGTATTTCATAGTCTAAAATCCTTTCAATAGACATTACGTGTTCTGCTGAGAAGCTTCTGTAGCTGATATGGTGCCAAAGCTTGCTTTCAGCCTTTGTGTGGCCTCAGTGAAGTTGGCCATGCCAGGAGGACTAACAGCCAAGGAACATGCACAAAAGGGGTATGGGAATGCACTTTGGGGTATGGGAATAACACAAGAAACTCTATAAGATGGCAGAATTAGCTTGAAAGTGAGTAGAATATGGTATTCTGTAATGATTGCCATGCTCCTGGCAGCAGACAGATATGCTGAGTGAGGAGCTTCCCTCTCTTTTGTTATTATTATGCTTATTATTGCTGTTATAAAGAAATGGTACCTGAAAATTTATTGGAGACTGATGTGCTATTTCCTTTTCTTGAGTTGCTGTTATTACTTAATCTAAAATACAGCTATCACTTAAACTCTCAGCATTTTTGATTTTTAAGTGGCATTGGAGAATGTATTTTGTTTATGTGGTAAAATCTATGTACAAAGGACAAAAAAAATTCCCTTCTTAATTAAACCAGTGAGAGTTTTGTGGTTCATTGCACCAGGGGCAGGATTTCATCCACACTCTTAACTTCTCTCATACTCCTGCTTTTGCTAACAACAGTGACTTGAAATAATTTCCCATCTTAGGAACTAGCTTCCTCCTCTTTCCTTTTTAACTGCTTCTGTACCTCTCCCTGAAAAGGGAGTGAGCAGGGTGATTTAAAGATGTCCGTTGTTTTCATTTATACAGAAAAAAAACCCCAAAACATTTTGCTTTTCTGCACCCAGCACCTTTGGCAATGAAGGTTGAAGTTACCCAGGCACTTCCAGCACCAGAGAGGGGGATTCCTCGCTCTGAATCCCCCTTGGCATCTCCTGTCTTTCTGTGATGTGATCTGCTGCTCTTCTCTCAGCTATGCTGCTGGTAAGACTAGTGGTAGGAATGTTCAAGCTTTTGAAAAAATTGAAGAAAAACAAGCTTTCAAATAATAAACAGGAAAGAAAAAGATTTAAAGCGTGCCAGCACAAGTATTTAGATCAGCAAAGAGACAGCTGGTCAAATGCCAAGTCAGAACATTGTCTTCTAAAATTGGCTTTCCCGCTCTGAAAACAGGTTGGTGTCACTGTGCCTGGAGGGGGTCTTTCCCCTTTGAAAAGTCCTGCCTTGTGAGGGATGAGGCTCCCACTCTGCACCACGCAAGCAGTGATAGAGCTTTCTTTACAAATAAATGACCTATGACCTCAAATAGTCTTCAGCCTTCAGGGTTTTTCCTCTCTCCATTTATTTATTAAAATATGGATCAAAATCACATTTTTGTCTGATGCTCTTTCACCATGACTCTGAATGAGTGTGAAATTTTTCCTGGAAATAAATGCCTGTGTTCATTTTCCAACAGATATTGAAGTAATGAAAATGCTTTCACAAGTCATGTCTTTATATATTTGACTGAGAGTCTGTTTTCAAGTAGAAGTCCCATTTATTTCAGAATTCTCCAGATCAGGCATTATTTGTCCTCCATCTTCTTCAACTCTCTAATTATGTGTTTTAGGATGTACTTACGTCATGATACCTATTATGACAACTTTTAATCCAGTAGATTTATATTTATAGCTATACCTTGGTATCTCAGCTAGTCTATGCTTAGAATGAACATTGTACCTGTCTGCAAGTCAGCAGACTTTGCATCTAGCTTTATCTACTAGATAAAAGCAGTTTGGATTTTTTTTTGTCAATTAAAAAAAAAAGCAGGAGACAGCTGCTTAGTTTTACTGCTCATGTCTCCACTAACATCCTCATTTGTTCTTATGAGATGAATCATTTTCTTCCTTCCAATCAGAATCAGTGGTCAAATGGAAAATGTGAATGGCACATAACGAAGTAAATAAGGCACGATGTGAGGGGAAATTTGGTTGGTTAGAGCAGAGGTCTACGATATAAGGACAATAATAGAGCTCTAAAAGTGCCATATGGTGACTAAAAGGCTCAATTTGTTTCACAAGCACTGCATTACACTAGATAAAAGATCTTTTATATCAGCTTCTTTATATCTCATCTTTGCAAATTGACCCTACTTTATTCCTTCACTCATTTACGTATTTTTTTCTGTTGTTCCTAGCAAATGTAAGAAAGCTCAAAATTGCCCAAGTTCCATAAAAAAATCAGATTTATTCTTCAGAAGGTTGCAAATGTATGAATAGTCTTAGAGCTAGAAAATATATCTATTACGCTTTTGCACAAGATAAATATAATAAAATACACTATATGAATAGAAATAGGAATTATCTGTAAAATCAGAATTCACTAAGATATGCTAGATGATTATGTTGATCAGCTAGACCATGAAAAAAGTAGCTTGTGTCTTTTATTTTTTGATTGACAGAATATCAGTTTAATGTATACATACTAAATATATGTTGTCTGTATTTCAATTTCAAAATAAGTTAAACGGGGTTTTAAGAAAGGAAATTAATATCTGGCTACAAAGAAAGCAATTTACATTGGTGTGATAATTCTATAGACCTCTAATTTGGCTAAAACAATGAGCTTTATCTCTAAGCAATTCAATCGTATGCATTTTCATTTTTTTTTACAAATAATAAAAAGATATATAAAGCCAACATTTGATACAGAGGACTTGGTTTTAATCTTGCTTAAACTAGCATAAATCAAAGGCTGCTCAGCTAACGGCAGTAGAAATACAGCAACATAAAATAAGAGTGAAATGAGAATTAAGCCCATACTCTCCTTTTGGCATAGCTTTTTTCTTCCAAGATGTAGCATTATGTGCTGTTCTCTCAGCACCAAAGACACCATCTTCGCCAAGGGCATAAAATGTATTGCCTGGCACACAATAAAAGAACTCACATTAATGCAGAATGACACTTTAGAGTAAGGATTGGTTTGCCATATACTCCTGAAAGACATAGTAAAGGATAATTGCTATTTTCATTAACTATCTGACTTACAGGGATACTTGCAGTGGTTTAGAAAGATAGCAACTTGGACCAATCCCAAAAAATCACAGATAGCTGTCTCTTTGATACCCTGAAAGCCAGAGGCAATATTCAGTCACTTGTGATAGACATGCAGTATCTTTTAATTGAAAGCTAGCAGTTCTTTATACAGCCAAGAAAAAACCTTGAAAGCACACAGAACAGAAATGAAAACTAGCCAGGAAAATGTTTTGAGATTGAAATACTCCACTACAGTCAGTGGGACAAGATATTTGTGGCTGTGAAAATGCCACGTGAATCTGCACTTCTCGCTTCAAATTCTTTCTTTGAAAAGAAAAAAAACAACAACAAAAAGAACAAAACAACAACGTAACAGACAATTATAGTTCACATTCCACTAAGGCTTCATTCAGTTTCATTCTCCATAATCCATAAAAGAAATGCAGGTCAATGACCCATTAGCAGCAATGTATCTTAGAGAACATTTCGAAATGTGTCAGAAGCCCAAGTGAAATAAAAGACAGAGCAGACTGTAAGAGCACAGCGTACTCTACTTTTGAGTATCCGATGTTCTTGGAGAAAAGGTGAGGAGTCACTGGATAGACATTTAGCAGTGAAAGCTGGATGAAGAAAAATGGAAAGAGAAAATGAGAGAGAAGGCAAGAAGACTGTCTCTTTGCTTCCCTTTAACCTCTCTCCTTGAGTTCATCACTTTAAAAAAACTTCATCAGAAAAACCTCAATCTGGTGCTCCAGAAGCATGCCCAGTGGAGAATCAGAGTGAGCTGCTATGGCCTGGGGAGTATGAGCTTCCCTACACCATAAATAAATGAGTACATAAAGAGTTGTATACCTATGTATTTTTCATGAGAGAAAAGATGGACACTAGCATTTAATGAGAGAATGACATTTTATAACTAGGAGATCATATTCTCATAATTAACTAAAAAAGGGAGACACTGAAAGCACCATATGAGGAAAATAGAACAAAGGACATACGTAAGGATTTTGTTGTAAAAATACCATTTTTAATACTTAAGTATTGCAATTCTTAAAACACATTGATTTGCACTTCTCTGTATCCTCATATGCATCCATTTCCTGGAAATATGAAAATTTGACCATTAGCCTGTGTGACGGAATATCTTATAAAAAGATTCATTTCTGCCATATCATTTTAACAAAATGAAAACCTTGCACAATACTCATTTTCCTTTTAATAATCCAACCCAGTATTTTTAATCATTGTTTTACAAGAAAAATGTTTGTCTGGGATTTAGTTAAGTATTGCTGCTTACATAAAAATACAGTTGCTGCTAATACACACTCAGTTTCTATGGGTGAACTATGCCACACAGAATCAGCATTCCTGACTTTTAATTCTTATTAATAATTAAATAATAATTAATAATTAAATTTTAAGTTGCTTTGAAATAAAACCGTTAACAGAGGCACAAGTAGAGAAATACTGCAATTTATTGCTTTTTTTTTCTGGGGGACCTGCAGATACTGATGTTCTACCAAGTATACAGTAACACAAAAAAAAGCTGTATTTTCACCCTGGTTTCAGTATGCACCACTGAAGCACTAAGAATCATCACCACCTTACCCTATAGTTTCCCACGGTTACTTTGCAAATAGGTCTAACACAAATAACAGTGAGACTGTAGTACCCTCTTGTATTGGAAAGCTGATATGAAGTTCCCTGAAATCAGTAAGAGGCATAGCATGTTACGTTTATTATTACGGTAAGCACAAAGTACGGGCTGCTAGACAGCCATCATGTATTTTCAAGCATTCATTCAAACTCTGGACTTTATCCATTCTTTCTTTTTTCTAATCAGGTAACTCAGAGTATAATTATCTTGATATATGAAAGTATGAAAGGAGGAGGGCTGAGTAGAAACAATTAATAGTTGCGACGCTTGTTTCCTCAGCTAGCAGTGGACTTCACCATCCTTCACTCCATCACGGTGTCATTTAATTCTTGTTTAAACAGCTCCTGACTTCTTATTTCTTCAGCTGTGACTGTTGAACCATTTCTCACAGTCATGGCTCTCAATACGATAATGGCTTTGCAACTTTCAGGCACCTGTTCCAGATTTGTTTTCCTTCAAGTTTCCTTTATGAATGTATTTCTTCTAGAGTTACGACCTAGCATGAACAGAATAATTTACCCAGACTGGACTAAAAATAACATTCAGACATAACTAAATTCAGAGGATTTTTCTGTCAGCTCCTAACCCTTCTAATGTATGCATTTATGTGGTTCTTCATGTCTCTGCTTTTTGCTTTTGTTGTGCCAAAATACATTTATATTGATTGACCATATTTGAATTAAATAAGCAAACCCTGTGTTGAAAAGAAAATCAATCCTATTTTAATTCTGAACATACCACTTTGTATGTAGAAGAAAAATTTATCTCAAATTAAACATGTGCTTGAAACCACATAGAGAGAAATACAGACTAATTTTTCAAATTATGTCCTTTAAATATGTATGTAATAAAAATGGCCGGATTTTTCACAGCCACTAGTAATGAGGGAAAAGAAAGAGATTCAAAGGCACCTACTGGAAAAGACAAAATCACTTCCATTTTTCTGCATCGTCATTCTATATTTATGATGTTTTAACTCATTTTGTAGCTGTCCTATGCCTGACTCTGAAATCCGTATCTTATGCTTTCAGCAAGAGTCTAGCTTGTCAATTTTTATCAAGGGCTTTTAAAAGATGCAAATCTTTTACATCAGTGGCTATAGATTGCCATTACCACTAAGCTTGGTTAAATAAAATATTCCTAGAGTCCAACTGACCATTTCTAATGAGAATATTATAACTCTATATTCAGTAGTTTTGCATTCCATATGTCTTCTGATAGTTCTAAGGAACTTGTTCATTGTGGGCCTTACGTTTAAAAAATCCACAAGAAAAATGAAAGCATGTTAAAAAGGATAAAAAATAACAGCACTCATCACGAATAATTTTCAGGACTACATGCTGTCTAATCTCCCTATACGTACTGGTAAATTTAGTTGCCCAATACACTATTAAGCTCTGTGTTTCTAACCCTCATTTTGGGTTTTCTTCCTGTGAGAACTTCACTGGTAACTAGAGACAGCTAATTCAAGCTGATAATTCTATGAACATATTTAAGGATTATTTGCATGAGCCAGGATTTCTAAGACTGAGTCTCCAACTCCTCAGTCCCATTTCATACCTCTCATTGTTTTCAGAGTCAGAGTCATCAGACTTAATTCAATAAAGCCTGAGCTTGTGCATGCCTGAAGTATTCCCAGTGATGCCAAAAAAAGCATCTTCTTCCTTTCTTTCTCTGTAGTCCTGGATTACTTAACTCTTGAAGGAGCTCTGGGATACACTTTCTGTCTAAATGTCTGTCTTTAGCTGTATTGCTAAAGAGGGAGTAAAGTACTATTCTTCAGAGCCAAGACAACTCCTTTCTCTGAAAATAGCCTTTAAACCCAAATGCATTCTTGAAACAAGATTTCTTGGAGAAAAGAAATAGAAAATAAAAGCAGTGGTGACTCTTCCCATGTACATTGCGGAGAACCAAAGACATCTAGCTTGCTACTCAACTAAAATTCAAGACAAATAAAGAGAGGCTGTCAAGAAAAATGGTATAGACACTGTTGGCTACAAGAGAATGAATATTGCATTTTGCCTCCTTAGTGGGAACTTAAAACATTTTAGGTGACTGCTTCACACCACTTTTTAGCCCTATCTTTGTCAAACAGACCTTGCATATCCTACTGCTTCAGTACTACTACTTTTGTCTGTAGTTTGGTGATACAATGGATCCTTCTGGTGAAGTTCAAAGACAGAGATAGGACACATGTTCTTTTCTTCATATTGTCTTAGTTCCTTTATCTCTCATAAGGCTATCTATTTTATTTCTGCTAAAAAAAAACGTTCTCTCCATGTTCTCTGCTCTATCCTCCATCACTCCTTGTGTGATGTGATTGTGACATCGGCTGCTTCTTTGTGCTGGTTTTATTGTCTAGGTGCTACCCATTCTGCTACCTCCTTGCTCCTCTGCTTGATATTCTCACCATCTCTCTTTGTCCCCATACTTCACACCTTTTCATTTCATTACTCAACCTCAGCAGCTCCTATAGTCCCTCGTATGCTGTCCACAGCCACAGCTCTCAAGCACATCTCTTCACTCGTGGTGTGACTCCCTGCTCATATTGTTTTGTCATTCGCTGTTTTCAGGAATTTTGACACTTCCCAAAGCAAAACTACTGCACCTCTGCTACAGAAGCTACTTTCATATTCTTGGTTTTTTTCAACTACCATATTATCTGAGTTTCTTTGATATAAAATACTAAAGTTGGTTTTGATTAGTTTCCATTTCCTTCCTTTCATGGTCGTATCAGTATTCTCGCACACAAACTAATCTTACTTCTCCCCTTATAACTGTTCTAAATTCCTCTGTTCTCCACTGTTATCTAAAACCATGATACGGCTGCAGTTTTATTTTTCCTTTGTGTTTTATCAGAACAACAAATCACCCTCTTTTTTAACCTTCTTGGACTTCTTTGCTTTCAAAAATGAACTTAAAACTATTTATAGCAACAAAACTGGAGGGCAGTATCTGGAAGGGCAAAGCATGCCCCGATAAGAGTGAAATGAGTAATCTGTCATAGGACGTACATGAGAAAAAAGCAAGGCCGTGCTCATTAAAAATGCATGTTAATTCCCTAAGCAAGGTTTCTCATAGCCTTTCTAACACAGTCTAAGCCTTTTACTGTTAGCTGGGATCTCTCAGAAAGCAGATATTAACGAAGTCTTGCAGCAGTGATGAATAGAGATGGGTAGAGCCTTCAGCTCTCTGTGATGAGAAAATGTCTTTTAGTGGCAGAAAATTAGACCTTTATTCACTCTGGTCCAGAGGGAGCTTTCAGTTATGCAGTTAAACAAATGGCACGGGCTCCTCTTCTCTTCATTTGTTCTGTTGGCAGTATCCATGCAGGCTTTATCTTTATGAGACTGTTAGCATTATGCTATATAAGATTAATTGAGCAAGGTTAGGAATTAAATTAATATGATTTCATTAATATTTGAACATCATGTTACAACTGCCTATAAGATTATTTATAACTCTTAGTGCATCACAATATCATTAATACATAATGCCTAAACAAAAAACTTGTATTCAAAATATGTTTGATGTTATGAATTAAAATACATACTACAGGGTGAATGCATGTAATAAACATATTAATTATTAAAATGCATTAGCTAATTATTTCATTCATATTTCTCAACTTGCGGTAGAATGAATCCATATGTGTGACACAATTCCATAAATTAGTTGCACCGTAAGTAAATTGACCTTGCTTCACCTTTCCAAGCAGCCTTAGAAGGTGAAAAAAAAAAAAAAAAAGAATATTTTTGCGTGCTCAGAAATTCAATTATTTAAGCCTTAAGCTCTAGACTTATTTATAGAAAAATGTACTAATCTTCAGTGAAGTAATAATTTTAGTTTTACTCTGTTGGTCTGAATACAGGCAGTTAGCTAGAGTAAGGCTCAGAGCCCCAGCAGAGCAAACATCCAGTCCAGTCCAGTCCAGTCCAGTCAGTTGTCAATGTTTTATTCAGAGGAAACATTAGATTAATTTGTTGGTGGTGTAGACAAACAGATACGTAGTTTACGAAGTGTGAACATTATGCTAAATTAGGATAAGCAATGAACAGAGAAAATCAAATAGCAAGGAACAAGGTGGAAATATGGGGAGGAACAGGAGCTTGAGATTCAAATGGTGAATAAAAGCAGGTCAGCATATTCTGGAAATAATAATCTAAAACATAACTTCTCTGATGGAAATACTTGGAAAGGAATAATACTGGGAGAGATCAAGGGAAGACACTGGGTAGTAAATTGGATATGAGTATGTGCTGGGAAACAAAGGAAGACGGTATGATTTTGAGCCGGATACACATAAACAGTGTGTGCTAGGATACCAATAGCACCTTTGTATACAGCACCAATAAAGCCACATCTAGAATCTTCCACCTCAGCATGAGATGCCAGCAAACAGAGAAATTTTGAAGAAAATATATGCAAGCGAGAAATGGAGTTTTCACATGTGGAAAGATGAAAATAATGAAAAAAATCCACCCAAGACATTAGAAATGGGAATATAACACTGGACTCCTGAATTTACAATTCTATACCATTATGTACAACTTACTTAAAACATACTTGTTTTCACAATAATAATTTCTGCTCCGCACCTTTCAAGTAAAGCTACTTGAAAAAGAAAACTTAACATATTAATATAGATTTAAATTCAGTAGATTAACCCACTTTAGGTTCTTTTTCTTAAATTTTCATTTTCAGTTGTTGGCCATTATGCATTGTTTAGGTGAAGTGCTGAAATAAAAGAATATATATTTCAAGAGGTACAAAACTGAAGAAGGAAAAAATAAAATTTTGCTCAAAGATGTAACAGTAAGTAAATAGTATTTCTTCAGACTTTCTGCACTTCAGTGTGTTCAGAGCAAGTGATTTTACTCTTTTTACAGCTGTAGTAACATTTCCTAGCTCTAGAGTGTTCATTTGAAGAGTTATATCAGAATCTTTTATATATATATATAGGTACAAAAATAAACTTTAAAGATTAAAAAAGATAAAATAATCTGAAAATAGTTGTGATAATGAGATAGAAAGACAAGCAGATTTTTTCTCATGTTAAACAATGGGAAATATTACAACTGTCATTTAGAATTGGATTACATGTTTTGAAGCAGACTTCTTTGACCCTGTTTCGATGTAGAACAGAAGAACTAATATTTTAGCATCTGCGATTTAAATGGATTATTTTTAGCTTTGCTTGTAAGAGCAATGACAGAAAGAGGGCAGGAAGGCAGAGCCAACCCAGGCTCTACATCACTCAGGGCAAAATGCAGGGCAACAAACTGCTCAGATTCAAAATTTTCCATCTGAAAATCAGCGAGGTTGTATAGAGAAATTAGAGTTGCCCAGTATTTTCTGATAGTTCCAATTTCCTCTGATCACTCATTCTCAAGTACAGCGAGCCACTGAGCTCTCTGGTGTCCACAAGCACCTTTCTTTGCTAAAGCTGAAAGATTTGCTGCAATTTATCGCCGTGCCTAGAACAAAATGTCGGATAGTTTTAACCAGCTGTTTGACTGAAGAGCAATGCCTTGGGTTCATTAGGGCAACACAGGAAGTATCTGCAGACAGTGTGCTAGTTCTTTACTCTTGTTTCTTTTTCAAATTAAAGAAAATGTCAACTAGGCGAACTTGGCCAGTTAGAAATGTTGGCCAAAAAAATGCCTGATTAAGATATAGCATATACACAATTTAATATTAATGGCAAAAAATGTGCATGGTCTGAAGTGCAGGTACCCTATATAAATATCTCTGTCTTGGATAATTATAATTTAAAAAATACTGCTTAATGTCTTGAAGAAATAAGAAGGTATTAATGATAAAAAAGCAGGTTTTTCATTTCATCCTAGAACCCTTCTGAAGCTTTTGTTAGTGATAATGACTTTTGAAGCAAACTAATTACCTGATCAGAGACCTACCTCTAAAAAAGCCTGAAGCAAGGGTCACTTCAAAGGTTTTGCTAAATCCAATTCTAGTAGGTTTTCAAGGCTGTCACAGTTTGAATTTTATACTTTTGATTGCTCTAATTCCAATAAAGATGTTCAACTGGGAAAAGAAGTCTTGTGACAATTACATGGATGATGTCATAGAAAAAGATGTTTTATGGAAATGAAAGCAGTGTTTTTGAGAATGCAGAGGTGTTCAGCACTTAGGGGTCTCTTTCTCCCTGTGTTTCAGCAGTGTTTTAGTGGGTGTCTTCACAAAAAGAACTATGCCTTTGTTAGTGCATTTTAGGCAGTAAGTTCTTGAATTTCTCCACAAGGCATTGCCAAAACTCATCTGCGCACACACTGAGTTACTTTTTGAGATTTTTGTAATGAGAAACCTTCAGTGCCTGCCTTTTTTTTCTCCCTTTACAACCTCATGCTTACAGTTCTTTAACTTCTGAAGGCAGCTGAACTGAGTGAAGGAATGGCTGCTGCCCTTGGGAAAGGATGGCTGGAATTGGAAGTGAGCGTGCTAATCCATGTGGCAGCAAGTCAAAGGATGGGGAAGACTGGTGGGAGGATGCCAAGAAGGTGAACAAAGCCTTGTGCAAGCAGTGGGATAATGGAGAGGGTGCACAGCTGAACTGGGAGGCAGTTCAAACCCATTTTGAATGCGCTGTCAAAAATCTCTGGAGAGTAAGGTCAGAGTCGGGGGCTCAGAACTTCCTTTGCTTGTTTTTTTGTTACGTGAAATTAACAGATCGTTTTGTCAAACTGACCAAAACAAAGAACAATTTTACTTTTTAAGCAAATGCCTGTATCGCAAGTTTCATGCATTTGCAAATTTAGCAGCAGATACTGCTTGATGCTGCTGCTGCTATACGGTATATCTTGATTTAATCTGAACAAAATAAGTCTTTTCAAATGCAGCTGGTGATTGTTCAAGCAGAATTATGAATACTAAAAATTTCCACTAATTTATTTTAAATAAGGAAATGCATTTTCAGAATATATTTTTCCCAGAAAGCAATTTTCCAAACCAAGCTTTGAAAAAGATTTCATCCAAAATTAAGCTATGAAAACCCCAATAACCTTTAAACTATTCCTCTTTTAAAGAACAGATATTAATTGATTGAAATGAGTAAAGATAGCTTTGAAAATAAAATTACACAAACATTTTCATAAATTTAAGATTTTTCACCATTTTACAGCCAACTCTACTTGCCAACTACAGGTCATGATCAGTTTAAAACTTGGTAGTTTAGCCAAAAAGAGGAGCAAGAGCTTGCCGACAAAGCTAGATAATGCCCTGTATATTACAAATAATTAAAGTGTAATTACTTTCCGTTGTAGCAAAGCACAATTTGAACTGATCTTAGGAAATTTATTTTCCTACTTTTAAATACTTTTCCACAACCCTAAAATTCCTAAGTAATGATATAAGTATATATACTTATAAATGTATATTTACAATATATATAATATATTTATTATTTTATAATTATAATAGTGTCATCTATATATTGTCCTTCTAAGGGCTCATATCTGTGTAACTGAACCGCAAAAACAAAGCACAGACAGAAGGAACTACAAGGATTGTTGAGAACATTTGTTTTCATTCATATTAACCATTCAGGTTAATATGAATTTTTTCCTTTTAATATTTTGGGATTGGACAGCAGTTACGCCATGGAGCCTACTGGATTAAGCCTGAGAAAGGGTGGCAGTTTGTAATACCGCAAAAAACATTACTTCAGAAGTTTGTTTTTCCAAGGAGGCCAATATTAATGAATGTAAAGTTCCAATGCGCCTAGTGTCTTATGAAAATCTTTATTTATTTACACTGCTTCTTCTTTTCTGAAGATCTGCAATATCAATCTGCAATTCACATGCAGTTCTATAGTCCTGTGAGTATTTTGAACATAACAAAACTAAATACAAGTTGGCAAGGTGCAATTTCCTTCTCATTTTTTTTCTGCTTGTAAAAGCATTTTACAGTGAGGTAATAAGGCAGAAAAAACATAAATGTAAGAAAAGTGCCTGCACGCAGGTGAATGGCACTTTCAGATAGCACCAATATAATGAGATTAGTTCAAACTGGGATCATTTCCCAGCCTCATTTCAGCCTGCAGGTCTTCCTCAGACACTGGTTCCACAGGTTCATTTGAAGCACATGGGTGTTCAATTAAACTTTTTTATGATGCCTATTAAATTATACAAGGTGATCTATGCTCAAACCTGTAACACACTCATTAGCGCATTGTTATAATGGTGAGCAGGCTTGATTGCAAAAGCAGAGGCTGAGTAGCTCGTTCGTGTTTTCTGAATGAAACTGATTTTAATTGCCTGCCATCTTATACACTCTGCCGGTGCAATGCCTCATCCTAACAAACAGCATCAAAGGCTCTACCAGCTGTGCCCGTGCCTTCATCTTTCTTTCAGTAACAGCTTCATCAGGAAGACTTAGGACATAAGACTGTGGTTAACCAAGGAAAGGTGAACGCTCCTTGGCTCAAAGAACTCTTGTAGGAAGACAATTGGTCATCCAGACAATAAGATCAGCACAGCTTTGTGCTCGACTGATCAATACTGCCGCATCCCTGACAGTACAGCTCATTCTCGTGCCAGAAATAGCCAGCCTGACTTGATTGCCTTAACTTGATTCACAACTTTCTCTGTGGCTGCTTTGCAAGGCTGCCAGAACCTGCTGCAGGTTTCCAGGCAGCATGGAAGCTGCTCTGAGCTTTTTATTTCTTTAAATGTTTCTCTCAAGCACTTGTGTTCAAAGGGAACATCAATTACTCCAAATCAGAGACTGATCGCTTGCATGAAACACATGTCTCTGACACACATCCCACCTTTGTTCCCTATTAACCCTACTGTTACTTGGCTTTTCTTTTAATTTCTACCTGTCTTGCAACTACCTCTAACTCAGCAGCAAGCCAGAGAAGAGACTGATCCGTGACTAATAGTGTGCGCATGGTGACAGGCTGTCTGACACGTGTATGTCAACACCGAATAGAAAGAGGTCGTAGGACTAAACCAGTTAATAACACAGTAATGGCTGCGCAACCCAGCGCTGGGGAAGCGATGACAGCGGCAGCGCCTCACCAGGGAAGAAAATCCCCCAGGAGGTGCCCGCAAGTGAGGCCACGTCACCTCTCCTCACATTTGGTGATGTGTCTGTTGTGCAGTTACTTCACTGATTTTGTCAAGCCCCCCTCATTCCTCCTTCTAACCCACAGTGTAATTTCAGGCTACATTAGACTGGAGCATAACATATTTCACACAAATATTTACTAAGGGATGACTAACTTAGTAGTACTGACATACCCCTTACTGGCTGACAAGTGTTTCTATTCCCACTCTGACCTCCTTAAGAGAGAATCTACCTTCTGTATATTTCATTTACAGCAAAAGTAATTGAACAATCCTTTTGCCTCTGGCTGCTAAGTAAAATACGGGAAAATGGCATTTTCTAAGATTGCTACACAATGCTCACTTCGTATCAAAGATCCTCTGAACGGAGAAAGTGACTTTTAGTGATTCTCTCAGTAGTAAAATAATATACATGAGGCAAGAAAATATCTGTTATCAAATCAGCTTTCAGATATGAAGAGGAATCATGTACCTGGAACCTTGTTTGTTCTTACCAGCTACAACCATTGGTCTGGTTTCTGTTGCCCAAGTTTTGTATGACATTGCAGATGCCTGGGGAAGGGCCTCACAGATGCCAGCAGAGAGACATGATCGAAGTTTAGGCTGGCAAGACCATCCAGGACCAGACTTAGGGAGGCTCTGTTGTCACACCATGAGAGCAGAAGCAACCAGTGAAGAAAGAATGTCATTTTATCTGAGATGTAAATGAGACTCACTGCTCAGCTCAATTCACCCTATAGTGGGTGCAATTTTTAAATGACACATTTTGGGAAATCAGTGTAAGTATGAGGCAGGACGACATCAGTGGTTAAAGTCTGCCTTAGCTACCATGGTTCTCTGTTGTGCACCATGTTTCAGGAAATATTGCAGAGAATCCCGAGCACAATGACAATGATCACAGACTTGGCAAGAGCGATCTGGAGTGACAATTGGAAGAATAAGTACAGCTAATCTGGAGAAGAAAAGACTATGGTTATCAGCAGGATGTATGATAATAGTTTTCAAATATGTGAAAAAAATTCTAGAGACAAATGTAATCAATTTTTTTCCTTGTTCACTGAATGAAAAATGTGAGGCAAAAAAAATGCTCTTCACTTTCAGCAAAGAAAATGTAGCTTGGAAAACTTTATAGTTATGAGAATTGTTAACTAGGAAAACTGGAAATGCTGGCACGGTCAGACTTTGCAGAACAGATTGGACGAACATCTATATAGGACAGTAAAGATTACTTGATCCTGCCTCAGTGCAAAAAGTGAGACCTGATGATCTCTTGAATTACTATGGAACTTTTTTCAGATATTCGGTGGTATCTTAAATAAATATTTATATAAAACCAAATATTTATATATACTTAAGTATATATATGTTGTTTTGTTTTTTTTTTTTGCAAATGTATGTAGTGCTGAGCCATACTGATAAGCATTGCAGACTAGAAAAAGGATAAAATGAGAGCAGGTTTTTGTTTCCATGGCCATATGTCCAAGTCAGTTGTTTGCTTACTTGTTATCCCTAGCAGCTAAATTAACCACGTAGACTACTTTCTCATAGGAAAAAGATACAAAAAGGATAATAAGTCAATGTCCAATTACTGCTTTTTCTTAGATTTTACATAAATACATATTCCAAAGGCTTTCCGGAGTCCTGGGAGTTTAAGAAATGTTTTCACACATATGTCTTTCTGTGAAATGCATAATATGTGTTAGCAAGCTAAAATAAAAGTGTGTGTGGTGTATGACAACAAGAGGAAAAAACTAAGGAATTCCTTGTGGGCTGCAGGTTAGATAAGGCAAGTGCCAGTAATTGCCTATATGTCTCCATTAACTACTGATGGGTGGGTTGATATCAGTTGTGGAAATGTTCAAAGCAAAGCAAAGCAAATTATTCCTTGTGCGTGTCTCAAGGTTGCTGTTTATTTGGAGGTGTCTTTCAAAAAAGGCAATGAGGAGCTCTTTACAGAAAGGCAACAATAACACTAAGCAATGCTGGTTACTGCTATTTACTCCAGGGCTAGCACAGAAGACGAAGGAACAAAGAAATGTTGGCAGCAGGATGAAGAGAGCTGCATGGCAGCGCCTGGCATTGTGGTCTCTGTGCTGGATGCAAAGACCATACAGGGCACTATCAGTGTTCATTTTCATACCTGCAAACCAACATGCAGTGCACTTCAGATTACATAAAAAAATAACAAAAAAAATTTGGAAAACTCATTTTTTAATACTCCACATCAGCTCAAAAGAGAGTCCTTAAATGCAACCACAAGACGCTCCCCTCCTTTGCTACTTTTTCTTTTCTGTCTCTTGCCATAAATGCTCTTTTTTTTTCCCTTGAATGTTATCCTTGTCAGTCTGTGAAGTGCCCTCACCCTGAGCATGAAGAAAATGAAGGATCAAAACAACAAATCCTACGTAGAGGTTGAGAAGGCAAGTTCTAAGCAATAGCTGTGTTGCATGCTTATGGTGGGGGAAGATCTAGGTATTCGTATATTTTTTTATACCTGCCTTATTTTGAACAGTAGGTGGTAGGAGGGTGGGAGAAAAGAGACAGAAAGCTCAGGAGGACAGAAAGAGAATACAGAATCAGAACAGCAGTAATGCCGTAGTGCTCACAAATGAACACTTTAAGCCTTTCTTACAATCATATTAATGTTAATATGCTGATTGAATATAGTCTCCTCTCATTTTTGGGCCTCCAACAGATGCGTGATATCTCCTCACACAAGTTTCAGACAGTATGAAGTCTCCCAAAGGCCCTATAATTTTGCTGGCACTCCTCTAACCTGCCAGAAGATCCTCTGCTTTACTGTGTGCCTGCTTTCCACCCCAGCTTTTTTATTCTTCTTGCAGACTTGCTAGTAGATCCTGGTATGTGACTGTTAGTCTCTCAGAGAGACCTGTACTTAACTCTCTCTTCACAGAGGATTGGTACCACCAATCATAATGGGAGGCTACCCAGAAATATCCACACACCCAACAACCTGGAGAAGCAAGGAGTGACATCCAGCTGCACACCCACGCATCATCAGGGAGGTGACATTGGGCTGAGGTGGTCTCAGAGCACCAGTGGCAGACTCAGGCAGGCTGGCAAGCTGGGTGCTGTGGGATGTGAGAAGACATGGTCATTGCATGTCACTTCTTCTGGGGTAGGAGGCATCTAGGCTTGCTAACAAGAAGAGCAAACCAGCAGTTTCCAAAGGAAGTGTGATAATGCTCATGAAGTGATATACCATCCCCAGATACAGAAATGACTTATGAAAGAAAAAGATGTCAGTGAAAATAAATCCTAGGTCACCCACAGGAAATTTAAAGTTCAGATACATCCTTATCCCCACAAGGAATACTTATTTTTTTCCTCCCTGAGAGAATTGAGGATTCTGGCACTTTGATCTTAGTAGTCCTCTTCTCTATTACAGTCATGTTCACATAACTAGAGAACAGAGCTTAAAACACGTGGCTGAATGACACATTTCCAGCTGATAACTGTTTATAATTAGCACAATCAAAAAATTATGCAGGCAACTGACTGCCTAAAATGTATTTGTGCGGAAGATTTCCCGAATAACTTCCTGTAACAAAATCACAAAAATCACAGTCTATTCATAAAAGATTCATGAAAGAATACGGGAAAAATTTATTTGTAATTATATGCTACTAATATTGGGTCTCTCTAAACATTCTCTCAAATTTAACAGACTCGGGCTGTGATTGCACAATCACAGATATCAATGGTGGGAAAGAACCAGAAAATTCTCTTCTCTAGCTGAGTACTGTTGTCTTCTCTTTTCGTTATATTCTTCCTAACAAAAAGCCGTTATGAATTTCCACAGTGTCTATGCATTCCTTTGATGGTTTGTACTTGTCTGGTCTCAAAATCTCCAGCATTGCTTTGAACATATCTGCTCAGTTGAAACTGTGTTAATGACACTAGTTTTTTTACTGCTTACTGAGACTGATGCTTTCTTTGAAGGCTCCTTGCTCATTTAAATCTTTGCCTGGTAGTTAAAAAGTAGTAGTACATGCTTGTGTGACAGGCATCAGTGTTCTGTCTGCTTCGTCCTACGTGTCTGACTTCGGCTCGTTGTAAATCATAATTCACAGACAAGACACTACTGAAACTTGAGTGAACGAATGTTCTGAGAAACTCAAAATGCCAATTAGTAAATGACAGTCAGATGCAATGTGTTCCTGCTTATTCAGGATCGTAATTTCTAAAATAAATTATAGCATTCAAACAATTGCTCACCACAGAAAAGGAGAGAGGGAAAAACCACCTTATGGTATCATGCGGTGTGGTGCATACAATAAGTCTGACCACGGCTATATGGAGCACCTTGCTTCCAGGGCTGCCTTACTTTATTCATTGGTGAATGAGTGAAATGAGATGGTGTTTCCTTTTGCTAAGCACTGGCATTGTGCTTAGCTGTGTGGACAAGTACAAACAGAATCAGTCAACACATTCACATCTAAGAGTTTGATCTGGGAGGTGCTCAGCACCTTCTGAATATCTTCAGCCTTTTTTTTTTCAGAATCAGACATGAGAGAAAAGTTACCAAAGACACTACAAAGGAAAAAAAAAAGAATGATAGTGTCATTTGCCCTAGATTTTAGAGCACACATCACCTGAGCAGCAACTAGTGTTCTGAGCCTTTGCATCCACTATTTTCTTGAAAAAGAATAAAGGGCAGTTAGTCCTAATATGAGCAGGTATGAAATAGGCCAGTGTCAATTACTGTCTATATAAATACATAGAAGAGTAAAGTGAAGAGAACTGAGCTATTTCAAAATTGGTACTTAATTAGTAATGCTCTTTCACTTGAGTTCAGACACACTAACAGTAGCTAACACTTAACCCAGAAATGTCAGGCTAGATTAGGCATGCACGATAGTTCAGGTACTGATATGGAAAGGTGCTTAACACTAACTGGGAAGGATGGAACAAAACGTGTACAAGGAACAGAGCATTTGTGCTTTCATACAGAATGTGAATGTACTGCTTGGAGTCAGCTTAGACCTCTTCCCTGAAGAGAATATGTCCCTTTCTAATATTAGAAAGGGAGAATTTTCCCTCTCCTTTTATCACTTAGCCTCATCATACATTTTTCACTTTTCTGCCTTTTCTGTTGTTCCTTGCTTACCTTGCCTGCTCATATTTTCAGCAAGAGTATGATATTAAAAGGCAATGCCTTTTGGTCACTCGTGGAGGAGCTACACTACATGAAAGGTTTGCTGGGCACTTGCAGCTCACCTATGGGGACAGTGCAAGGTATCTCTGAGGGCTGGATTCTGCTCTGCATTAGCAGGATTAGCAGAGAAGGGATACGACATATTTAAGAGAAGTTACTGAAACAAGACTCCACCAGATGTCTGTGTAATCAGGGAGTAGAAATATTCAATATTAGAGGATTCTCCTTCATCTCTTCCTCCCTGCAGACTTCAAACTTCTGTGCTACAACAAGGATCTCCTAATTTTTTTCTAATTGGCAGGGTGGAGCCTTTTATCTTGGTCTCATTCTCAGAAAAGGTTGGATGGTTGAGTCAAGTTAGCGTCAGGCATTAGCATACTAGGGAAAATTTTAGGCAGAATATTTCAAATTTGGTAGAATTATATGCTAGTGGAAAATGGTTTATAAAACTAGGCAACTTTAATGACAATGACCACCAGGGCTGTGTCTAGACTAGCAAGTGACTACCAACAGGGACAGAACTGTACAGTCAAACAGTTGGACATGAGAACCTCATATCCACACTATGCATCTATCAGATTCTTTGTTTTGCTTTGGTTTTAGCTTTTGGATTGCCTCTGGTCTAATCTCATTAGCTGAATGCCCATTTGGGGCTCTCAGGACTGAGGAGTCATTCAAGAGCTCATCTTCCAGTTCAGTTTCAAGCAGAAGGAATTCAGCTCATGAGCTCAGGGATCTCTCTTTAACGTGACCCAGAGCACAGGAAGCTGGCATGGCTGATAAATGTGCTATAAAAGCCAACTCTTATCAGAAATGAAACACTAATATCAATGCACACTAAGGTAATATTGCAAGAATTGTAACAAGGTTATCCATTCAATGTTAGCTTGTTCCCTTTCCTGCTCAGAATCAGAGGTTCTGCTATCAACAGAACCCAATTCAGGGTTCAGCAGATACCTGAGTTAATGATATTTGCCTATGTCCACTCTTCAGAGTGGAAGATACGTGAGCATGATTGATCAGCAGCAGAGAGAAATGTCAAAACATGAACATAAATTACTTAGCCCTCAGTTTAGAACAACTGACAAATGAAAAGAAGTCCTAAAGTTGATGATAAGAGAAAAGTGGGAAGGGAGCAAATTTCTTGCTCTACGAAGAGAGAAGATTGCAGTCTCTTTTATGACTAAAGGTAGATGAGGAAAGCATGGAAATGACTCTCAGTTGAAATATATTAATATTAAATTCAGACTGAGTGTAGACTTGTTTATGTGATAGTATCAGAAACCAAAGGCGTGACCCATTTCAGGAAGAGGCAACTTTGCAGATCATAAGGCTCACCAAGTTGGCAGCTGGCATTCTTAAAGCCTTTCTACCTGTAAAAATCCAAACCATAAACTAATTTGATTCTACTGTTGGTTTTCGTTTTTTTTTTTTTTTAATTTGTCTT